>OVAX01002060.1:0-34595 GCA_900406405.1 Lepidium africanum | reverse complement strand
CATATTGTCTCGGGATGAAATCGACCAACTCGTTATCGAGGTAACTCATTATTGTTTATTTAAAGCACATTTTTTAATTTTCGGTTTATTGCATATCACAAATTTTTAATATTGTAGACAACATCGTCTACTAGAGGCCGAGTTTTTGGGCTTGGCAACCTAGCCAGTTCCTCAGGCGGGCTTTCTCAATNTTTGGGCTTGGCAACCTAGCCAGTTCCTCAGGCGGGCTTTCTCAATTACGGACGAGAAACTTATCCGCAACAGAACGGGAAGAGCTCGTTATGCTCCGATCAAAATCTGAGGATATGGAGCGTAAGCAGATGGAGCTCGAAACACAACAAAGACAGCTCGAGGCGCATGTAAGACAACAAGATGAGCAAATGGCTAGATTTCAAGAAATGTTCTCGGCATATTCCAATATGTTTTCAAACACTCAACGGAGTCCCGGGAATTAGATTACTACATTATTTGTAATATTTTGTTTTCTTGACTCAAAAAATTTAATCAATATTTTTATCAATTTCTTTTTTTAATCAATTTAAGATTTTATAATTTTTTTTTCATAAATAAATTTTATTTTATTTTTTAAAAAATTAAAAATTAATATTCCGTCGGTTTCCGTCGGAATCCGTTGGTAATAAATTGTCGTCGGAATCCGTCGGACATAAATTATCCGTCGGAATCCGTCGGAAATAATTTATCCGTCGGAATCCGTCGGAAAATCTATATCCGTCGGAATCGGAAACGTCCGACAGAAACCGACGGGTAGTCCGTCGGAATTTTCCGACGGATTCCGACGGATAAAATTATTTCCAACGGATTCCGACGGATTTAGATTTTCCGACCACGCCGAACCGACGGCTTACTTGCCGTGACTATGCCGTCGATAAGGCCGTTTCCGACGGAATTTCCGACGGATTTGGCCGTCGGAAATCCCCCCTTTTTCTTGTAGTGTATGAAAAAAAAAAAAAGAAATTTCAATGTATTAAGATATGATTTTTTTCTTTCTCAACATATTATATATTAGATACGACATTTAGATTTCAGATTAATTATTTTGGGCAGTTATAATGGGATCAGTGTGCTTAACCCTGACTAAACCCAAAAGAAAACTGATGAGGCAATGGTTTTTTTTTTTTTTTAAATAATGATAATTAAATAGACTTTAATATGTTGGAATTATATTAGCTTGGAAGTATACTATCTTGGAAGTATATTATTTTGCCTTTCTTTAACAAAATACAAAATTAATTAAAAGAAATCCCAAACGGTATGGTGACTGAGAAAATCAAATTCGTCTTGCTTATAAAATCCGCCAGTAATAAATCCAAAAGATAAAATATATAAATAAATATGTTGGACCATTAGTTTGATTATTCTTCTGGTTAAATGTTTTAACTAATGATTCATGCATTTTGAGTTTAAGACTCCAACCCACTACATGTAATAATTAGAGCATCTCTAATAGTGCTGCAAACCTCTTTTCAAACACTATATTTAAAAAAACATATTTTAATGATGTTTCAAATCCCTATTGAAATTTGAAGATTTCTATTTTTTTCTTCAAATTTAAAAATCTCCATTTTTTTTAATAAAACTTTTTTTTTGCAAAATGGTCACTTAGTTTTTATTGTTTTATTATTTTATACTTAACTAAAAATTTAGAATATGATAAGAAAAAAAATTGAAACAGAGTGGAAAACAATAACTTTTTCTGAATTTAGTGAATTTTTAACTAATAAATATAAAAAAATTATATATATTATTTTCTGTCAATAAAAAAAATTATATTTTGCAACAATAACATATATTATAATAGAAAATACAAGAACATGTTGTTTAAATTAATAACAAATATAATTCGAAATACATAATTATATCGAGTACATTATATATTTGTCATTTATTTTTTATTGATGTGATATGTAATGAAATTTATGATTTTACTAATGTTGTTATTGAGTATTTACTTTAAACTAATATATGTGAGTTAGATATAATGTATATATATATATAAAGTATAAGGGTATCTTAGAAATTAGTAATAAAATGATAGATCAAAATATTATTAAAAATTCATTTGAAGTAACAAATGAAGTAAATCATTAGAGCAAATCCCTTCTTTATTTCTAGAGAACTTCATTTTTGAAGGGAAAAATGAAAGCAACCACCGGAAATAGTCTTAATTTTGTTTTGGAGATAGTTTTAATTAATATGGGTTTTAGGGATACTTAAATTCTACGTCAACAAATCTGCAAAAGAATTTCAAAAAAAAAAAAAAAATTGACCAAGGAATGTCAAATTACATTTTTCAAAGAGAAAAAGTTTTATAAAAATTACAAAGCTGAGGTTTGGTAGAAATGGAATGCAACTAGTGGCAAGCTTTTATAGTTAAACATGCGATCGTCAACATAACACTAAAGTATGTTATTTATGCAAGAAAGGAGAAGTATTTGAGTTGTTCCTGCGACGTCGCCTCATTATTCTGTGGTAGGCTGAGCTGAAGATGGACATAGTCGCTTGAGTTATCATTCATGTCCGGACTATTTGTGAAAAGAGAAGTTTTGTTTGCATTGTTTACACCCTCAATCTCTGAAACCTGTAATAGGTACATTATCCTCAAATCAGAACAAATGAATGTTCTAAGTAACATATACGATAACGGCCACAAATTTTTTTTAAAAAATCATGAATAGCCACAATTTTATTAGTAACAACCGTATAGCAACGGTGATAGCCACTGAAAAAACCCTTTGTTATACGATGAATTTCCCTAGCTGTTTTCATAGCTAAGCCGTGGCTATATACCTTTTCATGTAACTCTATATTCTGTTTGAGCATTAGGTTTGCTTTCTTGTAGAGTTCTATATTTTCTTGTCGCATGAGATTCACCTTCAACAGAAAAAAAAAAAAAATTAGCGTATATATTGTTGAGAAATATATATACCAATTACACTGCCAAATGTTTTATTGCTCATACCTCTCGGTTGAGTTCTTCTAATTCTTCGACTGATGTATGATTCTACAAAATTCAAGAAAAGAAAATCATAAATATTTTAGTACAAGCATTTCGTTAACAGAACATGTAATGATTCCAATTAATACAAGATTTGTGAATGACATAATTATTAAAGCATCAAAACCTTTTTCATTCGTATGGTACGAAGGCTCAATTCAAGTTGTTTTTCCAAATTTTGTAAATCTCCAAAACTTAGTCCAGAGAGCTCTTCTCCCATCATTTTCGTATCAATTACAAGCGCTCTTTTCAATACGCATACTTACTTCCCCAAAGTTATTATATACATTTCCAAATTCACCAAAAAATAGAGAGTTTCCAATGTAGTTGGTAACCAAACTTTGATTATTTTCTTCTTATGAATGGTCTATTAATATATAACTATGTTGATGGTAGAGATCCACAATGGTGATCAAAATAGAGCCTTAACCGATGGTAAAGACGTTCTTTATCTGTTTGACACTTTATTCTTAATATGGAAGATAGTTTTGGTTTTGATTTGCGCGCAGAATCTTCTAGACTTAGATTGTATATATGTTACCATTTTGCATAATAGATTTTGTGCTTTCAAGTCAAAATCAATTGGCAATGAATAGATTGCTCCGACCCTTAGATAATATATATTAGGTTAGAATAACTTCAACTTCCGATGTGGGATATCAATCACATTCTAACACGTCTGGCCCCTTGAGATGATATGTGATATAACCTAACATCTCGAATGTCCACAACAAACACATATCATAATGCATATTTGTTCGGTCATAATCGTGATTTCTGATACCATCATAGATTGTGGGTTTCCAACCAAAACTAATTGGCAATGAGTGGATTGACCCTTAACATTTATATTAAGCTAGATTGACCCCAACTTCCGATATGTGAAATATCAGATATTAGAACATCATTCAATATGTTTAAGGTGTTATTCCTATCATTTGAAAAACACTGAAGACACAAAACATACCTGTGGTTTTCTTGCAAGTTATGTACTTTTTGCTTCAAAATTGTGGTTTCCTTTTGCCAGTACTAGGATAAGAATAAATTATTTTAGGAAATTTTTTAAAAAATTCGTTATTTAGCACATAATATATAGATTTTGTAAAATAAATACTTTGACTTCGGAAGCTAGGTGAGTTTTTGACTTGGTTTCCCCTTTAGCATCTTTGTATCTGTCTATTACCGATTTTATGCTGCCAAAATAAATTAAAAAAAAAACTAATTAAGCATCGGTGTCTACATCAAATGAGATTCTCTGTACCCAAAATACAAATTCACTATAATGAAAACATCATGTATTAAGCTGAAGTAGAGAGTGAGAAAAGTGAGACTAAACTGATTTATATTATCAACTCTAATCACTAAAACATGGACTAAACCATATATACTTGATAACTCTTTTTTATTCAGTTCTACCATAAATTATTATCATGGAAAACCAATTAAGCTAATTAAGAAAAAAGAAAGAGAAAAAAAAGCTAAATAATAATAATAATAATAATAATAATAATAATAATAATAAAAAATAACTTAGATGATTATGATCTTTCGTAATCATTCAGTGATTAATTCTTTCAATACTATATACGACGAGGTTTTATTTTATTATCTAGCAAAATCATTTTTTTAGTAAGTTGTCTATCGATGGCACAATATAAAAGCACCCTTTAATGTACTCGAGGTTCATCAATACGTTAGATACTTTTCGTAAGAATTAAGTAAATTAAAAGGACTAATCGGATTTATTTGGATAGTTGACTAGTTTTTAAACAAAAAAAATAGCCTAAAATTTTCAACTTTGATCTAACATAACCCACAATTCAAATAATGAAAATTTTAAATAATATAGATGCATAAATGACATAGTTTGCAGAGTTTTTATTTACTCTGTTGTCTTTTCTATTAGAGTTCAGACTCCAAAAAGATGTTTAATCGTTATGCAATATAGTTTGGGGTTTTAGGTGAAAATTTAGTCTATGGATAAGTTTTTTTAATTCAATTATAGTAAAAAAAATTTCATTATATGCAAGTAATAATATATCAATAAAGTGATGAATATTCAGCTAGGAAATTGAGAATTTAACATTACTAGATAGTTGTAATAAATGTTTATGACTTTATTCAGGCTGAACTCTTTTCTCTAACTACAAATATTATATAATTATATCATTCCTAAAAGTATTTTTTTCCGAAAATCTTAAAAATACTTTTAAAATAACCTATCCTACAATATTCATACACACAAAAAAACATATCCTAGAACAAATATAGAAATAAAATATTTAATTTAATTTTAATTATGAGGTAAAAAGAAAAAACTGCACATCGGACAGATCGAAACCTAGTACTAATAAATAAAGTGTACGGGAAAGAAAATCAAAACGCGTGAATGGTTTCGACGACTTAGAAAACGCATAGGTTTAAGAGATGTGAGACAAACTACATATTAAAAGATAACCACTTTGGCTTATTATATAGCCATCTTTACCGATCCATTAATTATTTATTTATTTTTCAAATTAATAAGAGAGTACAAATAATCGTCATCTTCCACTTTTAAAAGCCAAGTTGAAATATTTGATCTTTTCTTGTTGTCCTTCTTTATATTATTTTACGATTTAATTATTTTTTTTCATTTAAAGTATATTTTGTTCTTTAATAGTCGGACCTAAAGTAGATTAATGATTCGTCGTCCTTTTGCTCAGTTTCCATGAAGATCACAAACTCTGCACAATTATGTGTACGGATTTGATGAAAATAAATTAACGAAATTATGTACATTTTCCATAAAAAGCATTAAATGTTATAACATTAAACATTTTATCTATAGTTAACGGTTATAAATACCAAAAAAATGGGAAAAATTAAAAATGTCTATTTTTCTTGTCTGCTCCATACATTGCTTCACGCAGATATTGTTAGATATTGGTAGTTATAGGTTATAGATCAAGTCTTTCTATTTGATATTTAGATTAGCTTTGAACTTGAATTACTCATGTTATCCATTAATTGATGAAAATAATCTTTATCTCTTTTTTTCATATAATAAAGATCTTTCTTTATCTCTTGGTCTCGCTTCTAGGTTTAGATTGTCTCAAGCCTCAATGAGGCCAATGTACTACTATCCTCTTGCTTTAGTATTGATGTAGTATTCCATTTTAAAGCTATTTCGACATGACTTTATTCCAAAGTATAAATAGTTCTAAATTCATTAAAAAAAATACCAAGAAAGGACTTGGTATAATCACCAGACGTGTGAATGAAAATGGAGTTTTTGCAGGTTTAAAAACAATAAAATGAGTTGTACGGACAAATCGATAATTGAAGCAATTAAAACACGTTTGATGACTTAGAAAAGTCCATATCAAATTATTTTATACAACCAATAAGATAACCACGTTGTCTTATTTTATAGGCATCCTTACAGTTCAATTCATGGACAGTATAAATTCATCATCCTCATTATCAATATATAGCTCATAAAGATTATTGTTGTATTTCATCCGGAAAGAGAAAACTAATATGTACATAACTATGGTCCATCGTTATCAATAGCTAGAGATTCTATCATTATCTACGGTTAGATAAATACCATAAGTTAGAGATCATTGTAATCTAATATCTATAATACATGGACCATTCTACTAACTATTAATTGATTTTGAGTTATAAACCCATAATTTATTATGCTATTAAAATCTAAACACTACAAGAAAACAAGGTCAAATCTGACGGGACATATGTTGTCGGAAATCTGTCAGAAACAAAATCGACGACAAACCGACGGAAGATGATCGTTCCCGTCAGAAACCGTCGGTAATAAATATTATTTCTGTTTTTATTTTTTAAAAATCGGAAAATAAATCTCGTAGGATTCTGTCAGGAATATCTCCAACAAAAACCGACATAAATTTTTTTTTCTATTTTTTTGTTATTTTTCTAAATCGGAAAATAAATCCGAGTATTCCGTAGGGAATACTTCCGACGAAAACCGACAAGAATTTTTTTTTTCATTTTAAAAAATTTTTAAATTGGAAAATAAATCCTGTAGGATTCCGTAGGGAATATTTCCGACGAAAACTAACGGGATTTTCTTTTTATTATAATTTTTTATTTTCTTATATCAGAAACTAAATCCCGTAGGATTCCGTGGGGAATATTTCCGACAAAAACAAACGGGATTTTCTTTTTATTCTTTTTTTTAAAATCAGAAAAAAATCCCTTAGGATTTCGTGGGAAATATTTCCGATAAAAACCGACAGAAATGTCTTTTTATTATTTTTATTATTTTTTTAAATCTGAAAATAAAACCCGTCATATTCCATGGGGAATATTTTTCGACGAAAATCGACAGGAATTTTTTATTATTATTCTTTTTTGTTTTTTATTATTTTTTTTAAGAACACAACACTTTTTTTCTTTTTCAAATTTCGATTTTATGGACTAATTTCTCATAACAAGTTTTGGATATAGTTACATAGAGTTATGTATAATTACATATATATTCACAAATTTATAAAATTTTAATATATTTTCATATATTTTTATTAATTTTATAAACTTAATTTGTATACTTTGTAAATTTTTTAATTTCTAAATTTAATTTATATATTTCATATATTTTGTTAAATTATTTTGTATAATTAGTTTATTTTGTAGGAACTTTTTGTCTCGAAGAGTCACCAGAACATGTCCGAGTCTCTAGAGCAAATCCAGGCCAAATTCCGGGAGACTAAGGAGAGGCAAGCGAAGAGTGAATTCAAATTATCAAGTTTATGTGGATAGTCGACACTCCCCAATCTTTCACATCGGATAACGAGACCCAAAACTCGGGGATTGAATTTTACCGTACTATATTTTGTATCAAGAGTCACCAGAACATGTTCCAGTCTCTAGAGCAAACCCATGCCGAATTCCGGGAGACTCAAGAGAGGCAAGTGAAGTGTCAAGCTCAGATTGTCAAGTTCATGCGGATATTCGATACTCCCTGATTTTTCACATCGGATAGCGAGACCCAAAACCTAGGGATTTAGTTTTACCGTACTATATTTTGTATCAAAATATATTTATTAAAAACATATTTAATATTAAAAATATAATTATTTTCCTAATAAATTAATATATATAATTATTTAAATTATTATATATTTTAAAAAAATAAATTCCCATTAGATCCAAAACCAACGAGATCCGACGGCTTGTAACCGATGAGATTCGACGGGAAAAATCGACAGGATCTGATGGCGTCTGACTCTCTTATCTAACGGAACTCAACGAATATTTCGTTGGATTATAGTCGTCAGTTTCCGTCGATTTTGACCGACGGAAATCGAAGGGATCACGATTTCCGACCAAGCATCGACAACAAACATTTTTCGTCGATTTTCGTCGGAAAAACTAATTTTTCGACAGCTCCCGACGGGATTTATCGTAAGATCCAACCATGTTTTCTTGTAGTGAAAGTTGATCTAACAAATATGATATCTTTTGTCATTTCGAGATGATGTGTTTGGAACGATTACTACATATATCTTGAGAAGGCATGTTATACCTATATCAGAAATTAAGATCATTATAATATAGTATATATGATACATATGGACCACTCTACTTATTATCAATTGATTTTGAATTAAAAATTCATAATTTATCATATGACTATATATTATGAGAATTAAAACTTTTAGATGAGATTTTATAAATTCTGGATGGTTGAATTTGTTTGCCAATGGGAAATTTTATGTAATAGAAGAGATGGAAGCTTTGTAGATTTTTACTCTGTTATTTAGGATCTTCAATGCAGCCATGTGGATTCTTTTTAAGATTTGAGAATTATATTTGCATTATTAGCAGAGTGAGGAAATCATATGTGTTAAAATGTGATAGATATTTGACATCTAAATCATTCTAATTTAATATGTATATGCCATATGTAAATCACTTTACTAATTCCCAGTTAGTTTTACATAAGATAATTATCTTCTCGAAAAAAATAATTTATGTTTTTCTAAGAATTCTTCTATACTTGAGGCAATAAGAGTAACTTTCGAGAGACAAGTAAGGGTTATAAAAAATATTATATTGTTAGATAATTTTCAATGTTGATTTTCTCTTTCAACCAAAAAGAATCTCTTGCTTTTCTCTCAAATTTTCTTAAACACTTTTGCTGCAAAATACATTTTTGTGAAACTGCCCAAAAATCATTTAATTATTAGTAAGCAAAAACAACAAATATTTGATATTTCAATTGTCATTTAATAATGGGATTTCATAAGGCGCATGATGCTCACACCCCTAAACACAAAGGGTTTGATTGGTTACTTCTCGTTTTCTAATAGTTTGTAAATGATATGCTTATTTTACTACCAATTAGTACTTCGTTTGAAACAATTTTTTGCTAACGATCTTTTCTGAAATTGTCGTTTGAACTTATTTTTGGTCGTTTGCAAACAGAGCTATTAATGGTCGTTGAGAAACGACCGTCGTTTGTAAATACAAACAAACACTTATTTTTATATTTTACGTATAATTATAGTTTAAACAATAATATATGATTCATATTGTGGTTCAAGAAGAAGAATTATTTGTTTATAATTTAGAAAAATAATCATTTATTAGTATGAAAATATTATTTAAAACATAATAGTTGTATTCTATATATTTATTTTATATTAAAAATTTTAAACTATATACTATTCCATAATTTTTAAAATAATTATTCAATTCAAGTTTTACATACTAATTTTTATTTTATTATACTATTCAACTATTGTAATGTTACCAATCAACATTACTTTTCAAACGACTTTTGTTTGAAAATCTCTTTTGCCAACCACTTTTTTCAAACGGTCATTTTCAAACAACCTTCAATCCAGCGCTCATTTTTTTCAAACAATCATTTTAAATGATGTTACCAATCGGACCCGAAAAAAATGACGCTTATAGAGAGATACTCGCATATTGTGTCAAAAATTGATTTCAAACAAAAGAAAAAAACAATCTATCTTGCCAAGGATCACTCTCTGATCTAATTTCAGATGGTTCAATTACTTCTGTTTCTTCACTTTTTGTTACCTCTTTTATTCACAATCATAGATGGAAAATATATATATGTGAACAATGTTTATGAAACATATATATATATATATATATATATATATATAAAAGGAAATCGTGATATGAAAAATTTGATTAAATAATTATGTCAGTTTATGTTTGGTTTTTAATTGACTTATTATCTCTCTTTTATTTTCCTAGACAATAACATCCTGCCTAGATATGCCGAGGCCTAGGACATAATACAATATATAATCTTACTAATTTTACATCTATAGTTTTTATATAATTCTGTTTATTAATAAAAGTATTATATAATTAGTATATTGATGTATAATGTATAGTATAATAAAAAGTTTGAATGATATACATGTTTTTATATTAAGAAAATTCTAAAAATATTATAAACCCTGATATATAAGTATCTAAAATAACGATTTAATATACTTTAGCTAATTAATTGAACCAATTTATATAACAATGTGGTCTATACATTAAAAGAAATATTTGATGGCCTTGGGCAAATGCCCTTGTTGAATAATGATAGGCATGATATAGACTATACAGACTTTTACTTATATCTAGGATGTTTGGTATTTGAAAGATTAATTTTCATAAAAAAATAATATCATTTACAAAGAAAAAGCCTTTCATATATTTTTGTTATCTTATCATAAATTTCTTAGGTATAAGAAAGTTATATATACATATTAAATTATATATTATTTTTGTGGATAAGAGGAAATTCATCACACCAATATAAAAATCTTGTTTCTAACTAGTTAAATCAAGATAAGAAAGAAAACCAGTGTCTTTGGTCATTTTAATTAAAAACAGATAATTATCTAACCCATGAATACGTAATCCAATAATGAGCTTTAATTAATCCCATGACACACAATTTTTCTTTTAAATGTTAAATCTCAATTTTATCAATCGGTTCAAATCAACCAACTATATAAATTAACTATGATTACTATTTAGAAATAATCAACTGGTAAGAAAGCAAGTCATACCTGACATGGGTTTTAAAACAGAGTCGCTACAGATTTAAAATGATAAATTATTTGTGTGGACAAGGTGACAAATGAAGCAATCAAACCACGTTTCATGTTTCAGAAAAAAAAAACGCGTAAGAGATAATATCAATATTGAAAAGATAACGAATTTGTCTTATTTTATATGCATCTATACGGATCCATTTCTTATTGTTCCACTAATGGACATTACAGAGTTAGATTGTCAAGACTTTTGCTGTGAATTATATAACATTTATGTAGGAAATATTAGGGAATATCTGTTTCAGGAAATATATTATGTGGTAGTACATGCGGAGAAAATTAAAAGAATTGATTTGGCCACTTATATTATCAAAATACACTTAAAATTTTTTCAGGATTAAGCATGCTTGAGTTTCAGTAATTGAAGGATGGATGACTATTTGGGAAGTGATTTCTAAAACTGTATGAGTGAGGATAAAACACGTCAAAAAATCATGTGGGGATTTGTAAAATTGATAGACAAATCTTTCTCCCGGATCGTACCAACTGTCAGTCTAGTAAAATGGGCTCACGAACCAAGAGAAAAGATGGAGCTCGTTCAGACGGCGGTTGGAGCGTTACAATATTCTGTTTTTGTATATGAAGAAGTGATGTTCTCTGTTTTTGATGTAAGAGACTCCAATGAAACAGGCTTTTGATGCAAATATAAAATCTACTATAGTTGCCAAATACTTGTTGTGAAACTGCTCAAAATTCATTTTAATTTTTAGTAAATAGAGAAACAACAAATATTCGATCCTTCAACTGTGATTTAATCATGGGATTTCGTCAGGCCCAGGATACTTGCACTCCTAAAAGATGACGCTAATGGAGAGATAATTGCATTGTGTCAAAATTTAACTGCAAACAAAAGAAAGAAAATTGGATCAATCTTGCCAAGGATCACTCTCTGCTCTAACTTCAGATGGTTCAATCACTTCGGTTTCTCCACTTTTGTCATCTCCTTCATTCACAGTTGAGCTTTCTTCTTCCGTAGCTTCGTCTTCTTCAACTCTGCCCCATCTTCCTCCAACTGCCATAGCCATCATCTCATATATCTTGTTCCCAAGCTCAGCTGGACTATCAGGCTGCTCAACAAAGCACATCAAAGGTAAGTAACAAGGACCACAAGACTTTTCTTGAGAAACAAAGAAGAAAGCCACAAGATTTTTAAATTTCTTACAGTGAATCCACTTGAGATTATGGCAGTATCGTATAACAGATCAACCACTCTTATAGCTTCAGTGCTCTCTGGTGCATTCTTACAAGCAGCCTGGACCAAAAGAACACAAAGTTAAAAGGCTTTGTTCGAGGTCTTTAATACGAGAGAGATGAAAATGGCGCAACGCTTACATTCAAATCTTTGATGATGGGATGATCTGGATTGATCTCTAGTATTCTCCTACCTCTCATGAACTCTAAACTTGAAGTGTCTCCAAGAGCTTGTGCCTTCATTAACCTTTTACCATGAACAATTATATTAAGTTTTTGTGATGTCAATTTTGGGTTTATAAAGCTTTTGCTAGAGTACTAACCTTTCCATATTAGCTGACCATCCGAATTTTCCTGAGACAAGCACACACGGGGAAGAGCTCAAACGATTCGAGACTTGGACTTTAGCGACTTTTTCACCAAGCTGTTGTTTGATCCAGTCACAGAGAAGGTTGAACTCTTGTTTAGTTTCCCTTTCCTTCACTTCATCTTCATCTCCTGCAAGAAAGGACATCTATTGTTACAAACCAAATTGTGAAGAAAAACACGCAGGAATTGCTAAACAATACTTACCAAGTTCCAAATCTTCTTTGCTGATATCAACAAATTTCTTTTCTTTGTAGGTTTGCAAGTTCTGAATCGCAACTTCATCAATTGGTTCAACCAAGTATAGAACCTACAATTCAAAAAGGAAACCAGTGGTAAGAAAATAACTCAAACCAGAATTAAGCACCAAGAAATTTTTTTCTCAAGTTATGAACCATATACCTCTATATCCTTTTGGATTAGTTTCTCCAAGAAAGGAGCGGACTTGGCACTTTTCAGACTATCAGTCGCAAGGTAGTAGATGGCCTTTTGGTTCTCTCCCATGTTCTCGATATATTCATCCAAGCTCGTCAATTCCTCTTCATTCTTGGAACTGAAGAATCTCAGCAGCGGTGTAATACGCTTGTGGTTGCCAGTGTCTTCAATACAACCCAATTTAAGGAATCTACCGAAGTTCTCCCAGAATTTCTTGTAATCCTGGCATCATTTGTACCATATTAATATCACATGCATTGTAAAAGGGCTTAAGAGAACCAAATTTTGTGAATGAGATACTAACCTCTTTGTTTTCACTTTCAGAGATATCTTGTATCATGTCAAAAGTTTTCCTAATGAGCCTCTTTCTCATGATTCTTACCTGACCATTATCAAGAAACGAAGTATAGTTAGGAGGTGTGAATCATTATACAATCAACATTTGAAGCACTAACTGTGGCACCACTTACAATTCTGCTTTCTTGGAGAATTTCACGAGAAACATTAAGAGGAAGGTCGTCGGAATCAACCACACCCTTCACGAAGCTCAAGTATCTCGGGAACTGCAAACAAAATGTGAAACACAGTAAAAAAAAAATGGAACCAGAAGTAATCTAGCGTCTGAGAATCAAAACAATTCTATATTTTAGGACTACTTCTACAGCATGAACATAGGCTCACCAGCTCTCCATCAAAGTCATCAGAGATAAACACACGTTTCACATAGAGACGGATGTTCTTTGTTTTCGGGTTTGTAACATCTTCATTGTTAAGAGGACCCATCCCAGGGATGTATAAAATGCTCCTGAACTCAACTTCACCCTCAGTCGTAAAGTGTGTGTGAGCAAGTGGATCCAAGAACTCACTGAAAGCCTTCTTGTAGAACTCATTGTATTCCTCCTTTTCCACTTCCTTTGCATTTCGCATCTATTCAGAGACACAGACCAATGATCAAGTAAGCATGTGGAACATCAGTAAGGATGTAGACAAAAACACACGTCAAAAGCACAAGGCTCACCCATAACGGTTTTGTTTCATTTGCTAGTTCCCAATCCCAGTACTTCTCAGTTTTAGAAGTCGTTTTCTTCTTTGGCTCACCCTAGAATCAAATAAGTAAAAGTTTCGTGTCAGAAATAGGAGAAGCGAAGGACAGTGTTTAGTTTCAGACAACTTATCATGCAAATAGTTACCTCTTCTCCTTCTTTAAGTGGTTCTTCCTCTTCAACCTACCACAAGTCACAAATTTTAAACCACAATTTTCAATGTGAATACTCTTCAAACTGTATTTATACACCATCATTACCTCTACAGTCCTTGACTTCTCCTGCCACGTAAAGATGGGAAACCCAACGAACTGAGAATAATTCTTCACAAGATTCTTAATCCTTGTAGGCTCTGCAAACTCGTATTTATCATCCTCCTGCATCCAGGAATACAGAGTCAAATAAACCGAAAAAGACCTCCACACTCTACGCATCAAATGAAAAATTAATTGAGAAAGGTACCCTTAGATATAAAGTGATTTGTGTTCCCCGGCGTAAAATGTTGTCAGGATCTGTTTCTTCTCTGATAACATATGAGCTACTATCAGCTACCGATTCCCAAACATATTGCTTATCAGATTTGGGGCTTTTGGTAGACACAACAATCTGCGAGCAGAGATAATCGTAAGTCCACTCCTCATAAGAAATAAGTTAAACAGAAGACACTAAGCAACATAAGCAGAAAATACTCACCTTTTCAGCAACTAAGAAAGCAGAGTAAAACCCAACACCAAACTGCCCTATTAAACCATTATCAGCACCAAGGTCCTTGTTTTCCTGAATAAACAGATAGATGTATTAAGACAATGAGTCTGAAACTCACATCAAATTTGATTTACTAGCAACTAATCTTCAATAAGATAGAAAAAGAAACAAACCTTAAGAGCCTTCAAGAATTTCGAAGTGCCACTTTGAGCAATAGTTCCAAGACAATCTATAAGTTCTTCCTTTGTCATTCCAATACCAGTATCACTGCATATTCACATCAAATCTCATTCACTAAACAGCTTCAAGTAATCGTTAATACTCCAAAGTAAACAAAACAAAATTCTCTCATACGTTATGGTAATAGTGCCATTATCAGGATCTGGTTTAATCCTAATCTCAAGCTCTCCACCATCACCAAGCAACGATGGCTCCGTTACACTCAAGAACCTCAGCTTATCCAAAGCATCACTTGCATTACTGAAACACATACAAACACATTCAGAATCAAATTTCTTCACAAAAACACACAAATCAATTTAATAAATCAATAAATTCAACTCACCTTACAAGCTCCCTTAGAAACACTTCCTTGTGACTATATAAGCTGTGAACAATCAAATCCAACAATCGACTAACCTGCAAATCAGATTTTCAATTCAAATCGAGTTCCACTATCAAATTTAACGATACCCAATAGTTAGAAACTAACCTCAGCTTGGTACTCATACTTCTCACCAGAACCTTCTTCAGTCGTCTCTTTCTCCGCCACTGCAGCGTCACACTTCACGGAGAAACGATTACATCTCTTCTCTAAATTCCAACTACACGAAACACCAGCTCTTAAATTACCGCCACGAGGAAGAAACGCGCTTCTTAGATGAGTAAGACGAGAAGAAACAGGAGTAATTGGAATTGAAGTTAAAGGACTTGTGTATAGACTTCTACTCAAAGCAGGAGCCATTAGATCGAGAATTGAAAACTGTTGAAGACGAAGATTGAAACTTCAATCTCTGTAAAGAGTTGTTGGAGTTGAAGAAAGAGTAACCTAAAAACCCTATAAAAGAGGTTTAAGGAGAGTGAGTAGAGGTTTCTAGAAGAAAGTGTAAAGAGAATGGTGTTTTGAGATTGTGAGGTCTACGAGAAGCCATTTCATCAAAACCGTAGGATTATCCGTTTGAGTTACACGCGCCTCTGCTCGAGTAGAATAATAATTAACTCGTAACTCTAAAAAGTTAACTGAAACCGCACGCACGCAAATGAGCCCATACACCTAAACAGTGCGAGTCTATGTAGTTTCTGAAAATCCAGCACTAAGAGCCCATTGGGCCTTCAGTTAAACCCTTACGGCCCACATAAAAGTCAAACTAAAGATTATTACTTGGCTAATGTTTGTATAAAATAGGCCCATGTCAATGAAAGAGTTT
Source organism: Lepidium africanum (assembly GCA_900406405.1). Lineage (NCBI taxonomy): Eukaryota > Viridiplantae > Streptophyta > Magnoliopsida > Brassicales > Brassicaceae > Lepidium > Lepidium africanum. The sequence goes on along the minus strand of OVAX01002060.1, from coordinate 18,295 downwards.
TTTTTTTTTTTCACACTATTTTTTTTTTAAAAACCATAGTTTAAAAACCATCTCTAATTTTTTTTTTTTAATGGAAAACGATCATTTAAATATCAAACTTTCACGTTTTTTCCAAATTAAATACGAACTATTTCTCTCTCCAAAAAAATACTGAACTTTCTATTGACTTTGCCAATTCATGCTCACTGTTAGTCAACTTTAACCATCCGTTAACCACCGTTAATCATCGTTAGATTATGTTAATTAAATGAAACAGTGTGTTTTAAAAATTAGACTAAACGACCTAACACTTTGCGTTGAACAAAAAATCCCAATTGAACCCTAGAACACAAAATCGAAATCTGCTTAATTCTCTCTTAGATTTCAAAATCGAATCCATCAATTTCTTTCTTTCTCGATTTCGTCTGCTCTTCTTTCTCTATTTGACTCGATTTCATTTCAATTTCTTTCTTTCTCTCTTTGAAATCAAAAATTTGTTGTGAAGATTGAAAGTAGGCGAAGTTCAGATGCCTCTTCGGAAGAGTGAAGCCAGGCGAGTGCCAAGTGCTTCTGGAAGCACATATCGAAGCCCAGGTTTGTTCTCTTGTTCTGCAGAAAAAGAGAAAGCGTGTGTAGAGGCTGAGACTGAAGGAGAAGAAGCTTCTGAAGCTTCAGAAGGTGAGTCTAATCAAGCTAAGTCGAATCATGAAGATGAGGCAGAAGGAATAGATGAGACAGACGATGAAGAAGATGTGATACCTGTTGAAGAGAATGCTAGTCATGTACTCTCTACACAGTTTGGAAGGATTGCTTCAAATGAAGATACAGACGATGGTGAAGAAGATGACAGCAAATCTAGAGATGAGATATGGCGAGATGATATAATTCCTGACAGTGATTTAATTTCTAGTGATGAAGAGGAAGAAGGCATAATTGAAACTCAGAATAGCGAATACAAGGAGGAAGGAGAAATTCTTAAGCTTGGGAAGACATTTGGATCAGCAGCAGAATTCAAAAGAGCGTTGTTGAGGTATACTCTGAAATTTCATGATTACACTATAATATCCGACAAACATAAGGTACTTGTTTGTTTTATGATTATGATTATGTCTTGGTTTGTTTCTATATTTGTTATGGCTGAAAATTTGATTTGATTGATTGTCTGAACTTGATTGATTGCATAATGTTTGTTGCTGAAAATGTGTTCTGTTTTTTTTTTTTTGTATGTGCATGGATTTGTAAAGGCTATACAAAATTAGCTACCACAAGCCGAGCACAGAATGTGTGCTAGACACATTCTCGCGAACTGGAAACAAAATTCTCATGACATGGAAATAGAGAGGCTGTTTTGGAAAATCGCTAGGAGTTACACTATAGGGGAGTACTTTGACAACTTGGAGGCATTGAAACAGTGTAGTCAAGGAGCTTACGAGTCATTGCTGAAGTAAAAACCTGAAACATGGTCTCGGGCATTCTTCAAGGTTGGTAGTTGTTGCAATGATAATTTGAATAACCTGAGTGAATCATTCAATAGGACTATTCGTGAAGCTAGAAGGAAACCGTCCTAGAGATGTTAGAAGACATTAAGAGACAATGTATGGTGCGTACGGCTAAGAGGTGTATTATGTCTCAGAAATTACTGTCTCGGTACACAAAGAGCACTCATAAGCAGATGGAATTATCCATAGAGAAATCTAGAGAGTGTGTTAGGTTTATGTCAACTGGTGATATGCACGAAGTTGATATGCATGGTTGTTCATATCTAGTAGAGATGAGGTTACGGATTTGTGGTAGCTGAATAGGATACCTTGTGAACATGTTACGGCTGTGATTATTGCCAACAAACGGAAGGTTGATGATTACGTGTCAGACTACTTTAAGGCTTCGATTTGGCAAAAAGCATATGCGAATGGGATTAAGCCTGTTGAGGGGATGAAGTTATGGCCAAGGATGAATAGGTTACCTGTGTTACCACCTCCAAATAGAGTGGGAAAACCTAGTAGGCCGAGTAACTACGCAAGGCATAAAGGACATAATGAATCACAAGCTAGCAAGAGGAAGTTGACTCGCAAAAGTCGTGTTATGATGTGTTCAAAATGTCACGAAGAAGGCCACAACAAGGCAACATGTTCGCAGCCAACACAAACAAATGACCCTACTGCTAAAAGGCCACGAGGACGTCCAAAGAAGGCCATGGTTAGATCACAGGTTGGTGGATCACAGGTGGGTGGATCACAAGTTGGTGGATCACAAGGTGGAATATCACAAGCTGGATCACAAGTCTAGTTCATACGTTTCGTTTGCACTCGTTGGTGGATTCTCAGCCTTTGTGTTATGAAACTTTTAATATCTTTGTTTCTTTGTAATGCTTGCTTGTTTTGTTTTCATTTAATCTCGTTTATGCTTAACTGACAACGATTAACGGTGGTAAACGGATGGTTAAAGTTGACTAACAGTGAGGATGAAATGGCAAAATCAACAAAAAGTTCAGTATTTTTTTGGAGAGAGAAATAGTTCGTATTTAATTTGGCAAAAACGTGAAAGTTCGGTATTTAAATGACCGTTTTCTCTTTTTTAACCAAATTATTAGTTGAAACATGTTAAACATTAGACTGAGAGCAACTCGACTTTGTCAACACTATGTTAACCTATTGAAAGCAGTGTATTGATTAGTAATAAACATAAAAACCGGAACTAAAAAAGTCAACCAAAAACATATATTTTTTCAGTTTCAATTTCAAAAAAAAAAAAAAAACTGTTTGATTCCGATTTTCAATTTATTTGGCCTCTTTATTCAATTAACGTATCAATTTAAGCCATGTGATTAAATTGATGAGGATTTTCTCCGAGAGATATTTGGAAGATTTAGTTATATAAAAAAAAAAGTATATCTCTTGACTATATATTGTGTGTATTAGGTCGGTCTCTTAGTCTTTCCCCATTAATATTACTCCCAGTCCTATTAATTGGTTACTACTTTAAGGAGACCTTCTCTAACATTATGTCCAGAGATTCTGTCGCATGTTTGTACTAAGGCCCCATAAATTTAATATAAGAAACATGTATAAAGAAAAGTGTGTGTAGGTCTAGTAGTTTTCTATGGAAAGGAATTCAAATCACTTGGGAGGAGGGGTATTCCCAAAGAAAATAAACTAACAATTGATCCTGGCTTATAGAGATTTGGATTTCAATTCGAATTCGGAGGTTATAAAAAAAAAACGAAACTTGCAGAAAGAACAATGTACAAAACACACAAAATGAGATTACTATTCCGGAGGGGTCACAAGGGCACACAACATGCATGAGCTTACACTTAAGGTCATACATGCAATGATAAGATTTTCCCTTGATATTTTATTTGGAAACAAAGAAATTTGAACATAAACATACACACATAACAGTAAATGAAAACCAAAAAAAATAATATAAGATCACATTTGTGGTGGACAAAAACATCAGGAACCGTGGACAAAGTATATTGTCTGCAAGATTTTAAAATTTAATAACATAGAGCTTTATAACTTGTCCATGAGATTTTAACTTGACTTTAACTTGTTCACAAAATTGAAAGTCAATCACGAGATTCAAAAATAGTAACAACCAGATTTAAAACAGGTCAATAATATATATATATATATATATATATATATATATTTGATATCGACTAAACATTTGGACAATTTCACTATTTGTGCGTGTCATCCTTACGCAAGGGCCAGAGACAAATATTATAAAACTTAGGAACTTGGAAACAAAATTTAATTAATTCTCCACAAGATATATATTATGTTACCACAGCGATCATACAATGCTTCTATCAAAAAATAGAAAAAATGATTTAAAAATTCTCCATAAAATCAAAATACACTGTCCAGGGGATTCAAAAGAACTAGCGATGACATTTTACAATTTGTAGACATTATTGAATAACTCATCTATGTGATATGTGAATGAATTGAAATTTGTTTTTTACTATTTTATTCGATGTTCAGACGTTCTATCGCGCGTTTGTACTAAGGCCCCATAAATTTGATATGAGCAACATGCAGAAAGAAAAAAGTACAAAACACACAAAATGAGATTTTATCATTCAGAAGGGGTCACAAGGGCTCCCATATCTGTCTTTGCAACAGGTACGGATCATCTCCGCATTCGCCTAGGAACTTGCACGGGGTTCCGGAGCATTGTTGAGCTTCGCTATTTGGAATTTCTGCACGTCCATAAATATATAAATAAGAAAAGTGCTATATCGGTAAGTATGCACGATAGGTTAATTGAACTATAGAATAGAGTGGGTCTTTAAAGTTAATACCAGTAGAAACCATCAAGAGGACAAGCAAGAGAACGGTGAAGCTAATGGAATTGAAGTTCTTTGCCATCTCTTTTCTTATCGATTTGCTATAGATTTTTCTTTTCAGTTAACTTTAACTTTGGGTGATTGAAATCCATATGTTTGATGATCTATTTATACCCAAAATTTTGTATATTTTGTTATAATTGTTAAATCCCACCTTTATTTTTTTTTATCTTGATGAAGTTTGTAATGTCGCCACAAAAATTGTACATTGTATTTTCCAAACTTGGTCTTCTTCTTATAATAACCAGCTAATGAAAAAGTCTTCGCTTTCTTTGTTGTTGTGATCTCGTTTTTTTTTTCTTTTGTTGTCGATGAAAGGGAGGAAAAGGCCTCCCAACCTTCTTATTAATAAAAAAACTAAACGTTAATCATTCTAGGGAATAAAACTCCAGCCTGATCGTTATACAAAACAGAATTAAGCTCAACAGGAATATCTAACAAAGTATGAAACCCAAAGGAAGTGAATAAACATAGTTAGCCAACTCATCGGCAAGACGATTAACTTTCCTATACACATGAGAAAAACGGACTATCCAGTCCTTAGAAGAAAAGTCATGGCACAAACGTACCAGGAAAGACAGTGGATGCGAATCTTAGATTTATGTCGTAAAAAAATCCACCACTATATGAGAGTTTACCTCAACCTCCAAACGATGAAGTCCCTTCTCCCAAGCCATAAACAATCCATAGTACACGCCCAAAGATCAGCAAGAGGAGCTGTACAAATCCCAATGTTGATCGAGAATCCACAACACCAATTGCCCGAAGAGTCGCAAAGAGCACCACCCATCGTAGCGAGACCTGGGTAGCATCGCGATGCACCATCAGTATTTAGTCTAAACCAGGTATCAGATGGTTTAATCCAAGCTATCCTTTTTTCTATCCGGACAGGAGATGAAGTTGCAATTCCTGCGAAAGCAAAGGCTTGAACCGTCTCTTCGCCTTTGTTCTAAATTAACTGAACTCGATCCCGACAGGTTAAAGAACCTCCAAATACATTATTACATCTCCATTTCCAGTTCCACCAGATAGTTAGACTAAAAAGTGAAGCCCAAGGGCAGCCAAAAGTGAGGTTATGATCCTCCAGATTGTCGAATAACCATTCAAGTACAGATTTATCAAATAAACCACGTCTCCTATTTCTAAGCAAAATCTGGTTCCATATGCCCTGCACAGCAGGACAATCTCTAAGGACATGAAGTAAAGATCCAGTTCCACCTTTACATACCTGACACACTGAAGAAAGAGAGATGTAGTGTCTAACACGTTCTTCATTCGTCATCACCACTTGCTGAGAAACGAGCCAAAGGAAGACCCGGATACGCTACAGTACTTACACCTGCCAAATATGAGTATAGAGACGTGACATATTATGTCTCAACTTAGAGCAACGATTAAGCGCTATATAAGCTGAACGCATAGAGAAGGGGAACCATCAAGCTAAACCGCCCATGAAAGACGATCATGAGATACAGTAAAGCTATCAGGGATGAGAGAAAGCAAACGGAGGCGAGTCTCCTTAGAAACAAGATGCTGGAATTGGTCGAAACGCCATCCAGACTTGTCACTCCACATATCACGAACAGTAGGCAGCATAGCATCTGGTGATAGTAGACTAAGAAGAGTTGAGTGTAACGGTTGATCAAGAAGCCAAGAATCAGACCAAAACCTTACCATACGACCACCACCCACTACCCATTTCATATTTGGTAAGATGACATCTCGTAACCAGTGAGGATACTTCGCCAAGTCGAAAAGAAGATCGTCGTTGGGGCTAGCCAACTATCGTCATGAACCGTCCGAACCTTATACTTACTAATTAAAATCTTCGACAATAGACCTAAAGGATTAGTCAAAAGCCGCCAACCAAGCTTTGAAATCATAGCTTTATTCATCAAAGTAGACTTTCGAATATTCAAACCACCTTCATGCTTGGGATGACATAGTCGTTTCCATGAGAGATGATGAATCTTCTTCAAATCGGTGTCTCCTCCCCATACAAAAGTGTGAGAAAGTTGGTATAATTTTAACAAGGTAGACTATGGTAGGCAAATATCACTCATCGTATGAATAAGGATCGAAGACGGAACTGATTTGGTAAGGGTGATTCGCCCAACGAAGCTAAGACAGTGACGTTTCCAGCCTTAATATGAGTAGAAACATTTTCCAAAACATCACTAAAGGTATCCTTATTAATCGTCTGCTGCAGAACTGGAATCCCCAAGTATTTCCCTAGGTCGGTAGTAGCTTTAATACTGCTCTCATCACTTATAGTCTTAACATAGCTCCTTTGAACATTATCAGAGAAATAGATTTTAGACTTGTCAAGGCTAACCTTTTATCCTGATTGTGTTTTAATTCAATTGTAAATTGTGTTTTCCAAATTTTGCGTTCTTCTTATAATATTCTTGTTTTAAATAATCTGCTAATGGTAAGGTCGTCGTATCTTTGCTGTTGTAACATCGCTGTTTATACTATTTATTCCTAATTATTCAAGAACAATTTGTTTTAAATGTTAATGTTGTTGTTATCTAGTATAGTAAGCAGAATCTTAGCGATTATTTAATTGGATAATTATACTAATTAAGTTGGCTTCATTAGTTTCTTAATAAAAGATTTATTTAGGGTTCCAGTTCCATTGGCAGTAATCATGGCGACATAATCTCTTTATTATTTATTAGGGTATCTCAAAACAAAACTGGCAGGTACAAGGCATATTGACTGTTTCTAAGCATTTAGAATATTAAATTGAATTTGTTACAGATATATTCACATATGTACGGAATATACAATATTTCTATCATTAACTTTCTTATATTATCATTTCTATGTATAGCTCTGTACCTCTACGGCTCTACATTGTCCTCTGCATATCAATGATAATACAAGCTTTCCCATAAACAAAAACAATCTACCTCAACATTGATTTGATCACGTTTACTTTGGACTATTTACTTTTAATAAGAAAATATCATTAGCTAGAATATTAAGCTATGTTAAATTTATTTATGCAGTCCTCCTCAATTACCAAACAAGCCGTTCCGAACTAAACCAAGGCCATGTGTTGCTAAAACAAAATATTAAAAGAAAAAACTAATTTGGCCTTAAGTTTTTTTAAAGAAATTTTTTTTTATTGGACGATAAAATAGGTAAAGAAAATTTTATATAATATTTTAAAACTGAGCATTTAGTTTTGTAGAAACCTTTAACTCTTCGAGTCCTAAATTTTCTTAAAAGGAAAAAAAAAATCATAATTTTTAGAGAGAAAAACTGTATAAATTTTTTATTTTTGATAAAAATTGTATAAAAAAATTTTAATTAGGCCTTTAAAATTTTTGGACCATGTGATGGATCTCATGTCACATGTGCCAAAGTACAGTCTTGTTACTTTAGATAATCATATAATCTTGCTTAATAGAGTTAATTCTACTGATCATGTCTTATCTATCCATGATATAACAAAAATATCATTTGGGCTCTCAATTTTCATATTGGTTTATATATATGTACTGTTCGTATCGAGATTTAATTTATCTTAACTAGATTACCAAAACTCTTAATAAATGTTATGCTCAAGGAATGAAAAGAAAAAAAATAACATTGAAAATGATTTTACCTCTATTTGAATCAAGAACTTAAGAAGAAGCTTGTGTACGTAGCGACATCCTTGAAGGTGGTACAATCATAGCTTTGAACTTTCTTTGACCTTAATATGCTAACATATGTTGAGGTTATAATACACATAAACATCTTGCAGGATCATTTAACATATATATTGAGTAATGTCAAGTATACTTGAGTTGGAATCTTATTGATACAGGAAATCTTTTTAAACTCAGCCACAAGCATGAAGGTGGTACAATACTTTAAGAACCACATTACAGCTCTGGAAAACAATTCACTGTAGATCTCGGGAAAAAAAAAATCAAACTTGTCCATAAGATCAAAATATATCAAATAGTGTGCAAGTGAAACACTATTCTAGCTAGGTAAGAGCGGTGTAGTGATACTATCGTGGTCTTAGGGACGAGGAAAGCATATCAAAAGATGTATGAGTTAACATGTTCTATGTTCTGTGAAACTCATATGGCATCTTAATTAATTCAATTCCCAACAAAGTTGCTACTTTACTTTTGTAATTTCCTATCTCATTTTGTAGTATGTTTGATTTTTAATAGACTTGGCAACATTTAAGATAATCATTTTCGATGACTACGCTAAGGAGACTCTCTCTTACTTTGTCTTTTCATTCGGAGATTCTATCGCGTGTTTGTACCAAGGCCCCATAAATTTGATGATATGAGAAAGATAAAGAAAGAACTGAGCACAAAAACACAAAGTGAATTTACTATTCAGGAGGGATAATTAACAAAGGCACACAACATGCATGAGCTTTACACTTAAGGGCAAGCATGCAGTGATAAGATATTCCCTTGATGTTTTATTTGGGAAGCAAAGAAACTTGCACATAAGCATACACGCATAACAGTACATGAAAACAAAAGAAACACTTCAATTCGAGATTTGAAACTTCATTAGAATCCGTAGCAATGGCAGTGCGGGGGGACTCCCTCAACTGCTCCTTTACAGACTACAGCACTTCCATATCTGAGTTTGCAACAATTAAGGCAATCAGCATTCGAACCTAGGTATGGATCCGGTCCGCATTCCCCTAGGAACTTGGGGCATTGCTGAGCTTCGCTCTTCGGGATTTCGACATGTCCATAAAATATCTAATTAAGAAAAGTGCTATATGGGTATGTGCACGACAAGTTAATTAATTGAACTTTGTGTATTCAGATTACAACAGTAAAAGCTGACGGAGTTAATGTTCTTTGCCATCTCTTTTCTTTTTGTTTTGCTTAAGATTTTTTTTTTCAATTAACTTTAACTTGGTTGTGAGAAATCCATATGTGTGATGATCTATTTATACGCAAAATTTTGTACATTTTGTTATAATTTCTAAATCTCTCATTTATTTTTCTTTCTTGATGAATCATAATGTCGCCACAATTGTACATTGTATTTATTAAATTTGGTTTTCTTATTATAATTAATTTGTTTTCAATAATCAGCTAAAGGCAAGGTCGTTGCTGTCTTTGTTGTTGTGACCTCGCTTTTTCTATTTATGTATTCTTAAGCATGCATTAATAAATTGATTTTTTTGGTTTTAATGTAAAAGAATTCATTGACCGTTGTTTTAAATTTTAATGCTCTTGTAATCTATAGAATAAGCACCAATCTTAGCGACTATCTAATCGGATTATTAAATTAATTAAGTTGGGTTCATTAGTTCCTTAATAAAATGTTTATTTAGGGTTCAAGCTCCATTGGCAGTAATCATGGCGACATTATCTCTTTTATCTTCTTTTTTTTTTCCCTGAAGTATCTCAAAACAAAACTTGCAGGTACAACGCATTGAACTGCTTCTAAGCATTTGGATAGTTAAATTGAATATGTTACAGATATATTCACATATGTAAGAAATACACAATCATCTCTTAATATTTCTGTCATCGACTTTCGTTTATTCTCATTTCTATGTATAGCTCTGTACCCCTGTTTATATTGTCCTATACCTATCAATGGTAATACAAGCTTTCACATAAATCTTATAGAATCTACCTCAGAATTGATTTGATTTCGTTTACTTTTCGACGATTTACTTTTAATAGGAAAATATCATTAGCTAGAATATTAAGATAACACTATGTTTTAGCTTGATTGTTTATTTTTGTTATTCAAAAGTTTGAAAATATAATAGTGTTCAATTTATTTATGCAAATCCCCTACCAGAGTTCGACGTCAAATAATCATATAATCCTACTTATTAGGGTTTATTCTACTGATCAGATCTTTATCTATCCATGATATAATAAAATTATCATTTGGCCTCTCTCAATTTTCAGATTGTTTCATACATATGTAGTTGGGATCAAGATTTGGTTTATATTGAATAATATTACCCGAAACTCCAATAAATGTTATGCTCAAGGAATGAAAAGAAAAAAAAAAACTGAAAATGCTTTTACCTCTATCAAAATCAAGAACTAAAGAAGAAAATTGTGTAGCAAGAAGAAGTTTAAGCAATTATAGCTTTGAAATCTCTTTCACCTAAATATGCTCAGCTGTAACATATTCTAAGGTCAGCCCATCTTGAACTTTTTAAGTACCTTAGGCAAAATATGAAAAAATCTTTATCTATACTATATTTTAAAACACTAAAATTTTTTTAAGCTATGATTTAAAGGGGCCAAAAATTATAAAATGATCCAAAATTTAGTAATTAACTAGGTTAAAAAAAAAGTTTTGCATTTTTTCTTAAACTTGAGCCCTTTATTCTATTATTAACTTGGTTAAAAATATTTTTGGGTCTTTTTTTCTTAAATTTGAGCCATTTTATTCAAAAAATTTCATATTTTTACAATAGAATATAAATTTTTTTGCATTTTTGAATCATGGACCCTAGACAAATGCCGATGTTGTCACCCCTAGAGACGGGCTTTTGAGGTATACACAAACATCTTGGAGTATCAATTAAGGTATTGAATAATACCAAGTATGTTCTGAACTTGAGTTGGAATCTTATTCCTACAGGAAATCATGAAAAAACTCGGCCACAAGCATGAAGGTGGTACAATATTTCAAACTTTTCCATGAGATCAAAATATGTTGGATCTAATGTTGGGTCACACTAACCTAATATATAATCTAAGGCTATTTCCCTTATTGCCAAATCAGAATATCAGATAGTTGTTTTCTGTGTGGAAACAGTAAGGAAACCCCTTCCCCATTAATGTTACTCCTAATCCTATCTGGTGACTATGCCAAGGAGACCCTCTCCAACATTATCACTTCATACGATGTTCAGAGGTTCTATCACGAGTTTTTGTACAAAAGCCCCATAAATTTGATATGAGAAACATGCAGAAAAAGCCAAGTTCAAAACACACAAAAGAAGTTTACTATTCAGGAGGGGAATACACAAGGGCACACAACATGCATGAGCTTACACTTAATGCAGAGCATGCAGTGATAAGATTTTTCATTGATGTTTTATTTGGAAGCGAAGAAACTTGAACATAAGCATACACACATAACTGTAAATGAAAACAAAAGATACACTTCCATTCGGGATTTGAAACTTCATTAGAATCCGTAGCAATGGCAGTGCTTAGGGTCTCCCTCAACAGCTCCTTTACAGACTACAGCACTCCCATATTTGGTTCTGCAACAAGCTAAGCAATCAGCATTTGAACCTGGGTACGGCTCTGGTGGGCACTCGCCTAGGAACGTGGGGCATTGCTGAGCTTCACTCTTCGGAAATTCTACACGTCAATGTACATATAATTCATTACAAAACGTAATATTTTGTTATAATAAGATATATATCGTCACAATATAAAAATATTATTATGAATTTGTGATGATTTGTAAATGATTACAATATAAAAGTCACAAATCTATACTTGTAGCTAAAATGTCACAATAATTGTGACAAATAAATCGAGTAGCAATTTTATCACAAATCTACATAATAGTCACAAAAGTTTATTCAAAAAAATACGAGTTTGTAGCAAATAAAATTCAATATAAAAATCATATATAAGTGTCACAAATTTATGACAAATATTTTGTCATAATAACTAAATTTTTTTTATAGTATATATTAAAATGTCTGGTAGAAAGCATAACAAAATATAGAATTGATTAGGTCGTTTAATGTAATACCAGTCGAAGCCATCAAAAGGACAAGCAAGAGAACGGTGAAGCTGACGGAGTTGAAGTTCTTTGCCATCTCTTTTCTTTTTGATTTGCTTTTTTCAATTAAATTTAGCTTGGATGTGAGAAATCCATATGTGTGATGTGATCTATTTATACTCAAAATTTTGTACATTGTGTTATAATTGTTAAATTCCTCTTTTATCTTTCTATTGTTTTTCTTTCTTGATGAAGTTCATAATGTCGCCACAATTGTACATTGTATTTTCCATATTTAGTATTCTTCTTATAATAATATTGATTTAAATAATCAACCAAAGGCAAGGTCGTCTAGTCTTTGTTGTTGTAACATCGCTTTTCACATTATATATTCTTGATTATTCAAGAAAAATTGTTTAAAATGTCAAATTTGTTGTCATATAATATAAAATGTTTATATTATGCAGTTTTATCTATTATTGGTTAGAATATAATTTAATATAATATTAAATCAGTTTTAAAAGATAATAAATGAGTTTATTTAATATTTGTATTCTGAAATAGAGATAGTATTTTTTGTTATTTTTCAATGTTTTATTGTTGTCAAATTTCTATGAGTTAAATTTCTATTTTTAAACATCTTAGTACTGGCTGTTTGTTTTATCCGTGAGGTAAACTTTTTACTATAGGAGATACAGCTTGCCACTAGAGCTCCGTTGGGCTGGTGGAGGCTTCATTCATCGGTTTGGGTTGCTCTATAACAAGTCATTTTCTTAGTTTTTCTTTTTTAGCTGTTTGACTCTTCGGGATTCCCATTTGTTAGAGTTTAGTTTATGGAAATATTTTCTTTTTGCGGCCTTGTGCTTTCTATCAGGTGAAAAAAAAAAAGCATTTTATTACTGATTGACAAAAAAAACATCTTAGTATTGTATTTTAGCTGATATGTTTGTGTGAAAATATATATATATATATATATATATATATTTGTAGGCAAAAGGGAAGAAAGCTCTTCTCAAGACTTATTCAACTAAAAAATTAAGGCATACAAATCAAGTGTGGAGTACCTATTTGATACATAAAAATTAAGGTTAATTATACCAATTTAACCTCTCGTGCGTATCATATCGATGTAGCACTTAAGGATCTAATTAATCCACGAAGACCAATGGTTATACTATCAATCTTTAGACAAAACTTAAGTTAAGACAAATTAAATAATAATGGGAACGAAACAAAACAAAGCAAATAACAATATGAAATTCAATAATAAAAGCATCATGGACGGAAAATTCATCAGGTACCAGGGAAATCGAACCAAGAAGCTATTCAGAAACAATTCAATAATGATCTCGACATGGACATAAAAGCTTAGCCAATCCACTGTCGTGGTATTGACTACTGTATCTAGCAACCTGGAAATCCTAACTATTGTTGGCACTAGAGATCTAAACACGCATTACCGATAAGGTCTGATTGGTCCACAATTAACATCAACATCAACTTTCGGGATTAAGGATTAATTGCTCATCTAAAGAGGTTCTAATTCCTAACAAGCTTTTGGAGAGTTAGGTAATCTAAGATCATAGGCTAGTTAGCTACTCTAACCTAAGCATTAAGATTAGCTTTAGATTGAGAACACATCAAGCAACAACCTATTTGTTCCTAATTCATCAATTCCCTAATAATCCTAGAAATTTGTAAACATGATTGATAAACTACTCAGACATGAAATAAAAAAAGCAAACAAAGAAGAAGAATAGAAATATAATAAATAAACTAAGCTAAAATAGAAAAGGGTTCAGAAAACTTCTGCAATGGTGTTGTGGAGGATGAGATCTTCTCCCCAAAGGTTACAAGAATAAACTAAAGTGGCTGCTGAAAAGTAATGAAAAGATTCTTTTAAAAAGTTGCTAGACCTAGTTTTTATAGGTCAAAACTCGTTCTGGTACAAAATAAGTTAACCTGCACGAAATATGAAAAATTCAGGGTTTTCTCGCGACATAGGTTCAGATCGGTCGATCAGGGGTTGGTAGGTCAATTTCCAGGTCAGGCAGCTTTTTACCAGGTCGATCCAGGAGTTGATCGATCGATTCCGTCAGTTCTCGGCCAGAATGACATATCTTTGGTAAAAACGTTATATCTTCCTAACCGCTTGTCCGATTGCCCTCAAACCATCTCCAAATGAAAGCTAACTGACGGGGATATCTTGTGTCTAATTTTCATCTTGATCCAACGGTGGGAAGTCTTTCAAAGGAAGCCAAACTTCTAACGCTTCTGCATTTCCATATGCTCGTTTTCACTCAAAACAGCTCATCTTCTCCAAATGTGACCTATGACCTGAAAGACTCTAAAACAGACTAAAAGACTCTAAAACACATACTTTGACTCAATAAAACTATGGAAAACAAGGGTTAAAAACCGATAAAAACACTGTATATCAACTCCCCCAAACTTAATCTTTTGCTTGTCCTCAAGCAAATAGAAAACCCAATAATGAGAAAGAAGTTTGAAAATGCGGGAAGTCCATTCCCCCTTACTCCCTTAGACTTAATCTTTTGATTTTCTTCAAGCAAATAGAAAAACCAAGAATGAGAAAGAAGTTTGAAAACGTGGGAAGTCCTTTCCCCTTCCCTAGACTTAGCTTCTTGCTTGTCCTCAAGCAAGCAAATACTGAAAAGAGGTTTGAAAACGCGAGAACTCCTTCCATTCTAAGAACACCACAAAAACATTCCCTTTAGTAAGACACATGAAAACATACCTGACTCGAGACCACCTTGTACTTCCCTTAGACTTTACATCTATCCTAAGCAAACTCCACAATCCAAATGAGCAATCCAAATGCACCACACCGACTTCCTAAAGTGTCTAAGTGCGGTCTCACATGGATTCTTCCTCAGCCTAAATACTATCTTCCTTATGGTTCGTTTCCTCTCATTTCACATTGCAGCCGATTTTTCCCTACTTTTCTGGGGTATCATTTTTTTTTTCTATCGGCTGCTTTCTTTGGTAACTCAAATGATGTAAGCAAAATTAACTTCATTGGCGTCCCCCTCGGTAAGCTAGCAATATTCAAGTAATCGGTACCATCATTGAAGTTAATCTTATCCTACCAACATTACTTAAACACGAGCAACATCGTTGGACGACTTTTGCCCTTAGTTTACCACAGTGCACAACTTTGTTATATAGTTACTTCAGATTAAGCATAAATGCTTGAAATGATTAAGAAAGGGGAACAATACTCACACAGATAAGTCTTTCAAGACTGAAGAGAGAACCTGATCCAATGTATACTAAGCCCCTTGACAAGAAGATTAAGTCAGGTTAGGGGTGAAGTCGACATGAGATTCTTCGAATATCCAAAAGGATATGGGTATAGTTGAGAAGTTGGACAATCTCTAGCTTTTCCAATAGTCATAGATCTCTGTCAAGCTTGAATCAATGGTCACTTAAGTTCTAATGTGGCTATTCCTAAAAAAATCATAGTTCCCTACAACAGTTTTGACTCAATAAAACAAAAGACTGGCACAAGAAAAACAACAAAAAAACTCAAAAAGAAAACAAAAGAAACAAAACAAGTTAGTCAGAGCAACGAAACTTAGTTAATGAGGCGATCAAATCCAGATCCTGTTGGGAATGGGATGGAGTTGCAGAACCAAACAAAGAAGTGAAATAATTGGTGCATTCATTCTCAATTTGAGGCATTGAAGATAGCTTCTCATTCTCTTTATAGCGAATCTAGTGGCAGCTATCACTCTATGAAAGAAGGACGAGTTGTAGTCTTCTACTTTGATCCACCGAACCTTAGCTCATTGATAGAGGAACTTCTCTTCCGCCTGAGCCAAATCATACCATTTCACATGAGCCTATTTCTCCATTTTTGTCGAGACTGAGGATGGATGGGCCTTGAATGCTTGTTGAATAGATATCAACTCTTGGTGAGCTTCCTGACCTCTAGATTCTATGTCTAAAATTATTTTTCTGTTAATGTCCTTGAAAACCGTTTTCATAAACTTTAATTGCTTTGAAAGGATGAACATTTCAGAACCTGCAAAGCGATTATTCTCCCAAAACTTATTGAGCCTTAGTAAAAACTCAGGACTATGGAGTAGAAATTCAAAAATTTAAAGTTCCTTTTTTGTGTAAAAGAAGAACCAAGAGATACAGAACTTGAACAATGATTAGAGAAATTAATCCATCTCACCGAAATGACGGAAGATGAAGGGAATGATAATAGCCAGTTATCATTCACTAAGACCCTGTCAAGTTTTTTGCTATCTGATGCTCATCCCTATTGTTCCACCACATAAAATTTAGGACCTTGAACTTGAAAGCCAAATCTGCAACCCCTGAAGATGATAAATAGTCACAAACTCCCACATTCCTGAAGAGATACAAGTACTACCAACAAAGCTATCAACTAAATTTTAATGTTGGATTCGACCAACACTACTAATCTGTACTTTAGGGAAGTTGTTAGATTGCATGGAATGCCTAGAACCAGTGTTTCATATATAGATACTAAGTTCCTTAGTCCTTTTTGGAGAACCCTATGGTCTAGGCACTAAGCTCGTGTTTTCAACAACATGTCATCCACAAACTAATGGTCAAACCGAAGTGGTCAATAGGACCTTGTCTACTCTCTTGCATGCATTAATAAAGAAGAACTTAAAAACCTGGGAGGATTGCTTACATCATGTCGAATTTGCTTATAATCATGCTATGCATTCTGCGTCTAAGTATTCTCCCTTTCGAATTGTTTATGGATTCAATCCAATTTCTCCATTAGACTTGATCCCTTTACCTTTGAGTGAAAGAACTAGTACATATGGCAAGAAGAAGGAGGAAATGGTCAAACAGATTCATGGGAGAGCTCGAGTTAACGTTGAGAAGAATACCAGAATGTATGCTAAGCAAGCTAACAAGGGGCGGAATCAAAATAAAGGATTTTTTTCAAGAACAAGGAATCTTTCATTATGAATTGAAAGATAAAACCACAAGATGCGATTTAAAGAAGGCGATTTGATGTGGATTCACTTGCGCAAAGAGCGGTTTCCAGCTGAAAGGAAGTCCAAACTCATGCCTAGGATCGATGGACCATTTGCTATCACCATGATTAGTGACAACGCCTACCAGATTAATCTCCAAGGTAAGTACAATGTCTATTCTAGCTTCAATGTTCTGATTTGGTACCTTACTTTGTAGATGAAATGGATTTGAGGGCAAATCATTTTCAAGAGGGAGGGGATGATGTGATCATGGATAGCAAAGACCAAGCTTGACCACTGATATGTATGCATTTTAACCCATTTTAGGAGTATTATTTAGCACACTTTGCATTCATATTCATAGCATTCCCGTTACTATAGAGTCTTTTTACGTTCATATTGGATACTTTGCATTTCCATTACATACATTTGCATATGGAGTGATTTTAGGTATTTTGGAGTATATTTTGGAGCGTTCGGGATGTGAACATCATCTGGTAAGAGCCCCACTTAGCTCAACTCGCCCTCGCAACTTGCCATACATGAGGCGAGTTCCATCCAAATGGCCCATAACCGTTAAACTGAAGCACCAGAAGCTGTTTTTTGAGGTTTGTGCCAAGTCGACTAGTTTTGTTCACAACCAATTTAAACCCTAATTTCTAGCTGTTACGGGTTTTGTAGAAAAAAATAGAGTCATTTCAGAACTTTTTGGTGGACCTTGAATTCCTATTCTAATCTAGTGATTTTTTCTTCGATTACTTTATTTTCTCATTTTGTCTTGCGCTTTACGCTAATCTATTGGAGATAAAATTAATTATGAGAGAGCTAGTATGCTGGATAAAACACTATTTTTAGACAAGTAAGAGCAGTGTAGTGATACTATCGTCGTCTTATGGACGAGGAAACATACCAAAAGATGTATGACACGTTCTGTGAAATTCATTAGACATCTAAATTCAGTTCCCAACCAAGATATATGCATGCTACTACACTTTAGACTTGTATTTTGCTATCTTTCCTTCTCTTTTTTTTTCCTCTTTGACCTCATTTGTAGTTTGTTGTATTTTTAATAGACTTGGCAATTTAAGCCATGTGATTGAATTTAATAGGATTTTCTGCGGGAGCAATTTTGAAGACTTAGTTATAATGAAAAGTATATCTCTTGACTATATATGGAGTGTCTTATCTCGGTATCTTAGTCCTTCCCAATACTCCTAATCCTATCCGGTGACTATGCCAAGGAAACCCTCTCTTACATTTTCTTTTCATA
>OVAX01002059.1:0-34595 GCA_900406405.1 Lepidium africanum | reverse complement strand
TGTCAATTTTTTTGTGACATTTCCCCTACCATTTTTTTGTCCAACTTTTTGAAGACTATTTCAGTAATTAGACTATAATTCTACACTATTTGAGTAATTTATTCTATTTTATATACATAATTATTATATCTATGACATATAGGTAATTATTAAATCTATATATCTATAATACTTCCCCTTAATTACTTATAGTTAGTTATATATATTATATATTGCCTCATTAAAAATTTGTCATAAAAAACCCAGTGAGATAAAAATCATGACGAAGGAAAAAGAGTAAAGTAACGTAATCTCTCCCTGAAATGACGAATGTCATAAGTTTCGTAGTTGGCGCATCCTGTTATCATGAACATGTTTTCTGAACGTTGTAGTAGGAAATGCCTTCGTGAACAGATCTGCTGCATTGTCTGCTAAACAGATATATTGAATATTCACTTCTTGATTTTTTGAGTTCTCATGTGTAAGAGAAATTTTTTGGGGGAATATGTTTCGTTCAGTCGCTTTTAATATAACCTTCTTTGAGTTGGGCGACACAAGCAGCATTGTCTTTNTATAACCTTCTTTGAGTTGGGCGACACAAGCAGCATTGTCTTTAAACACTTTTGTTGGCTCTTTATTTATGACTATTCCACTTGCTTCTTGTATGTGTTGAGTCATGGATCTGAGCCATACACATTCTCTACATGCTTCATGAAGTGAAATTGTTTCTGCATGATTTGAAGAGGTAGCAACTAGAGTCTGCTTTTGGGAACCCCAAGAAATTGTAGTGCCTCCAATTGTGAATACATATCTAGTTTGCGATCGGACTTTATGTGGGTCTAATAAATAGCCAGCATCTGCAAAACCAACTAAATCGACACTAGAATTTCTATTATAAAATAATCCCAAGTCATTTGTTCCCTGGAGATAACGAAATATATGTTTTATTCCATTCCAATGTCTGCGTGTAGGTGACGAACTGAATCTTGCAAGTAGATTAGTAGCAAATGCTATATCTGGTATAGTGCAATTTGCAAGATACATGAGTCCACCAATAGTGCTCATATAAGGTACTTTAGGACCCAATACCTCTTTGTTATCTTCACAAGGTCGGAATGGATCTTTATCAATATTAAGCGATCTATTGACCATTGAAGTACTCAAAGAAGTCGTTTTATCCATGTAAAAACGTTTTAAGATCCTTTTTGTATAATTTGATTGATGTACAAAAATTCTATTATGAAGATGCTCGATCTGGAGTCCAAGACAAAATTTTGTCTGTCCAAGATCTTTCATTTCAAACTCTTTATTCATATGAGTTCTTGTCTCATCAATTTCTTTTAGAGTTCCAATTATGTTCAAGTCATCAACATATACAGCAATTATCACAAAACCAGATATGGATTTCTTAATAAATACGCAAGGACATATTGCATTGTTGGTATATCTTTTACTCAACAAATATTCACTTAAGCGATTATACCACATGCGTCCGGATTGTTTTAATCTATAGAGTGATCGTTGTAATTTGACTAAACATATTTCTTTTGATTTTGAACTCAATGCATCATGCATCTTTAATCCTTCTGGGATTTTCATATATATATATATATATATATATATATTTCATTATCAAGTGATCCTATAGATATGCTGTCACAACATCCATTAGATGGATTTCTAGATTTTTAGATGTCGCTAGGCTCATTAAAAATCTGAAGGTAATTGCATTCATTACCGGGGAATATGTTTCCTCATAATCAATTCCTGGTCTCTGAGAAAAACCTTGGGCAACAATCGGGCTTTATACCTTGTTACCTCTATTTTCTCATTTCTTTTTCAACAAAAACCCATTTGTATCCGACGGGCTTTACATGTTCAGGTGTTATGACAATAGATCTAAAAACTTTTCTTTTATTGAGGGAGTTCAATTCTGTTGTCATGGACATTTTCCACTTCTCCCAATCAGGTCTTTTCTGGCATTCTAATATGGACTTTGGATCAGGATCATCATTTTCATTATCAATCTCTTTTGATACAGAAAAGGAGAAAATTCCATCATCATCTTCTATTTCGTTTCTAACCCAAATATTTCTGTTTTGGGCATAGTTGATGGAAATCTCATGGTTTTCTTTATTTTCGTCTTCAGAACTTTTCTCTATATGATTTGGTTCTTCTGGACCGTTTTTGATTTATTTCTCCCAAATTCTTTTTCTTTCGGGGATTCTTATCTTTTGATCCCATTGGTCTCCCCATTTTCAACTGAACCTTAGGTTCATTTGCTATATTTTCATCACTTTGTTCTTCCAGAACAATAACTCTTGATGGAACATTCACAGCGGGTATATATGATTTAGTCACTCTTTTGTATCAGTGAACGCATCTGGTATCTGATTTGCCACATTTTGTAAATGCACAATTTTATGAACTTCATATTCACGTTGTTTTGTAGGGAGATCAAAGTGCCACAATGACGGTGTGTACCAAGTAATGTCTATTGAAACTTCTTTATTTCCTCCCCCTAACACTGGAAATTCATATTCATAAAAATGACAATCGGCAAAATGTGCCGTAAATATATCATCAGTTTTTGGTTCCAGATACCGAATTATACTTGGCGATGTATACCCAATATATATTCCCAATCTCCTTTATGGTCCCATTTTTGTTCTTTGCGGCGGTGTTATAGGGACATAAACAGTACATCCAAAAACACGGAGATGAGATATATCTGGCTTATGGCCAGATGTTAATTCTAATGGGGAGTATTTATGATATGCACTCGGTCTTATTTGAATTAGTGCCGCAGCATGCAAAATTGCATGATCCCATATCGAAATTGGGAGTCTTGTTCTCATTAATAATGGTCTAGCAATAATTTGTAATCGTTTCATTAAAGACTCAGCCATGCCATTTTGTGTATGAACATATGGGACTGGATGTTCAACATCTATTCCCAATGACATACAATAGTCATTGAAGGCTTGTGAAGTGAATTCACCAGTATTATCAAGTCTTACTTTCTTTATTGTATAATCAAGAAATTGTGCCCTCAACCTGATTATTTGGGCAATGAATTTTGTGAACGCCATATTTTGTGTGCTCAATAGACACACATGTGACCATCTGCTAGATGTATCAATTAATACCATAAAATATCTAAATGGCTTACATTGTGGGTGGATAGGCCCACAAATATCACCATGTATTCTTTCTAGAAATACTAGAGATTCATTCCCAACTTTGGCTAGTGATGGCCGAGTTATTAGTTTTCCAAGAGAGCAAACATTACACGATTATTCTTTTGATTGGAAAATCTTCTGGTTTTTCAGTGAATGACCATTTGTATTTTCCACAATCTTTCGCATCATGACTGAACCAAGGTGCCATAAGCATTCATGCCAGATTTTGAATGTACATGTAAACTTCGGGTTTTACTGTAACATATGATTCAATCATATTTATTTTTGTGAAATATATTCCAGGAGATAAAACTGGCATCTGTTCTAATATAAATTTCCTTTCCGAATTGACTGATGTAATGCAAAGGTATTCAACACTATTTTTATTCATTGTTTCTATGTGATATCCATTTCTGTGGATATCTTTGAAACTCAACAAATATCTACAGGATTTGGGGGGATATAATGCATCATCTATCTCAAATTGTGTTCCCTTGGCATTGATAAACAAGCTCTTCTGGAGCCTATGATAATTTTTGCATCACATGATATAGTATTCACGCTTCTGGCGTAATTGTTTAATTTAAGGGAGGAAAAATAGTTTTTATATTTGAGTATTGTGTGTGTTGTAGCATTATTTGCCAGAGATATATCTCCATCATTGTTTTCGAATTTCCACATTTTCTTATTTAAAAATATTTATAAAAGATGCGTTAATATAATAAAACAAACTTTATATTACAAAGATATATTTTACAAAAACTATTTTACAAGACATAAAAAACATTAGATTTTTTTCTTATACAAGCATAACTAATTATACATCATGTCATACTTTCTTCTAAGGAAGATTCTAATTATCTTGATTTTCGCTGATATCTACAGAATCAATAGCGAAATCAGCTACATCGAGATAGTTATTAGTATCTATACCTTCAAATAAAAGTCCAGCTTCATTTTGAAGAGAAGGCCCGACTTCATTATCAAAAGAAGGCCCGGCACCATATAGGAAGTTGGTATCCTTTTGTTTTTCTTTTTTTCTTTTGCAGCTCTTGATAAATATGGACAAAATGCTTATGCGTATGATTGGTACGTGAGAAGTGTCCTTTCATGCCGCATCTATAACAATGATTTTCATGTTGCTTATTATCAACTCCCTTTCCTTTTGACTTTTGATTATTTCTTTCATTGTTGAAATCATTAGGACGGGATTTTTTTCCTTTTCCACGTCCATATCCTCGTCCATATCCTCCTTGTCCACGACCACGGTAATTACCTCGACCGCATCCATGCCCATCATTATTATAATTTGATGATGTAACATTCGCTTCTGGGAATGATGCTGATCCAGTAGGGCGAGACTGATGGTTTAGCGTTACAAGTTCATTATTTTGTTCTGCTACAAGGAGAACATGCATTAACTCTGAATACCTTGTGAATCCATTAGCCCGGTATTGCTGTTGTAGGACAACATTTCCAGGATGAAATGTTTGGAGAGTTTTCTTGATCATGTCGTAATCAGAGATATTTTCTCCACATAACATTATCCTGGAGGTGATTGTGAACAATACAGAATTATATTCGCTTACACTTTTATAGTTTTGGAACCGGAGATTCAACCATTCATGTTTTGCTTTTGGTAAGATCATGTATCTCTGGTGATCAAACATGTCTTTGAGTGACTGCCAGAGATCTGCAGGATCTTCTTTTGTTATATATTCATCCCTTAAACCATCGTGGATATGATGCAATAAGAATATCATGGTGTTGGCCTTGGACTCTTCGGGAGTCTCTTTGGACTTATCAATAGTATCGATTAATCCTTTTCCTTTCAGGCGTAGCTTTACTGCAACTGGCCATCTTATATAATTATGTCTAGATATATGGAGGGAAGTGAACTCGTGTTTAGCCAAGTTTGACATGATTACTGCATAATAAATTTAATAACAATACATTTTATTATTAACTTGAAATAAAATATAATACAATGACATGTTAACGATTAAACACATAAAAATAAAATAAGCAGGCGATTACAAAGATATACAAAGTACAAATAAGTAACCCAAAATTCATCCGAAATTCTTCGTGAGTGAAATCGCCGATGAAAAACCCAGAAATAGTGGAAAAAATAATAACGAAACAAAAGATTAAAAACCAACACATTTTTTTTTTTGTAAAAATGAATCAATTTCTAGAGAGAAAATTTGAGAGAAGGTAAAAAATTATGAATGATGAAAATGAGTGAAAGATGAGTGTATTTATATATTAGAATATTACCATTGTGAACAATAAATATACCCATTAGAATTTTTTTTCATAACCGCTAGAAAAGTATGTCCAAAGTAAATTATCAAAATTAATAATAACATAATCATGAAAATAATTGAAGCATAAATAGTGCAATTAAATATGATATAATAATAATAAATTTAAATATATCTGGACAAATTTATTTTTATTCATTTATCTTGAGGATAAATTTATTTTATTTATTTGTCAACAAGACAGATTTATTTTTCATTATTTTTTCCACTGGACAATTTTTTTTATTTGTCTACTGGACAAATTTATTTTGGTTTATTCTTCTGGAACAAATTTTATTACATGTCTTTAGGATATTTTTAATTTAATTTTTTTGGAACACTTTCTAAATGTCTTCTGAACATTTTTAATTTTATCGCTCTTTTGGAACGATTTTTAAATGTCTTATGGACATTTAATTCTAAAATCTATGTGGAACAAGTCACCTACACGGTCTATCGGCATTATAACAATATATAAATAAAATTGAAATATATAGCATATATAAATGGGTGTCAGTTACTTAATATAACAAAAATATAAAGATAAAATTGATAAAATTTAAACTTTACCTATTTTTTGATGTAGGGCTAATCATACTGAAAACATGTTATAAAATAACGTTTGTTATATATGTTATAAGAACTGTTATTATATATATATATATATTATGTTATATTATTATTATATTATTGGATGTAGTAGAAGATTGAGAGAGGGAGAGGTAAGGATTAAGAGAAAGATGATAATGATGAACTTATATTTTATTCAGTCCTTTTGCGTTTCGTAAGTGAAGAGATGTGTTAAATAAACAAGGATGCATACGTATATATAGGGGGGGAAGGAGGTGAGCATAAGGTAAATATCTTATATACATAACTACTATGACATATAGGTAATTATTAAAACTATATATCTATAAGAGAAATGAAATTAAACAAAGACGTTGTATTGTATGTTTCTTTTCACATTTCACTCACGGAGAAATGCTTTGTCAAGCGAGTTGAGTTCCCTTTCTGAGCCGAAATTGCACATAGTTGGGCCTGGCCCAAGAAGGCCATGTCCTTTTTTCCTTTTCCATATGGGTTTGTAATCTGTTGTCTGCCCTGATTCCCCGCGCCATTCTTCCGACTATATCCCCTTCGTCGTCGCCGGAAACTCGCTGATTCAGCGAGTCCCCGATGGCGAGGTCAACTTCTCTTTGAACGTTTTCTTTTTATTGCTCTACTTTAGAAAAAGGCTGATGGGTATCTCCACAGTCGCTAAGCGCTTCGCGCCGGCAATCGTTCCGTACAAATCCTTATCAATTCGAAACTCGTCTCGATTTCTCGGAGAATCTCTCCCTCGTCGACTTACGTTACTTTTACAAGCCTGCTCTGACTCAACTCTGCTTCGTCAAGGTAAGCAAGTTCACGCCTTTCTAATCGTAAACCGAATTTCCGGTGATAGCTACATTGATGAGAGGATCTTGGCGATGTATGCAATGTGTGGTAGCTTTTCGGATTGTGGTAAAATGTTTTACAGACTTGAGTTATGGCGTAGTAGCATCAGGCCATGGAATATGATTATTAGCAGTTTTGTTCGAATGGGTTTATTGAATCAGGCATTATCCTTTTACTATAAGATGCTTTGTTTTGGAGTTCTTCCTGATGTATCCACGTTTCCTGGTCTTGTCAAGGCTTGTGTTGCTTTAAAAAATTTCAGAGGGATTGACTTTTTTTACTATACGGCTTCTTCTCTTGGGATGGATTGTAATGAGTTTGTGGCGAGTTCTCTGATAAAAGCTTATATTGGGTATGGAAAGATCGATGTGGCGAGTAAAATATTCGATAAAGTATGTCAAAAAGATTGCGTTATATGGAATGTGATGCTTAATGGCTATGCAAAATGTGGAGCTTTGGATAGTGTTATGAAAGGTTTTAGTACAATGAGGATGGATCATATTAGTCCTAATGCTGTCACGTTTGATTGCGTCTTATCGGTTTGTGCCTCCAGCGCATTGATTAACCTTGGCGTTCAGCTTCACAGTCTAGTGGTTGTTTCCGGGCTAGAGTTTGTAGGTTCTATTAAAAATTCACTTCTATCTATGTATTCTAAGTGTGGTTATTTTGATGATGCGTCTAAGTTGTTTCGGATGATGTCTCGTTCTGATTCTGTGACATGGAATTGTATGATATCTGGACACGTTCAGAGTGGACTAATGGATGAAAGTTTAGTTATTTTCCGTGAGATGATCTCTTTAGGTGTCTTACCTGATGCTATCACATTTTCTAGTTTGCTTCCATCAATTTCAAGGGTTGAAAACCTTGAGTATTGTAGGCAAATTCATTGTTATATTATGAGAAACAGTATACCACTGGATATCTTCTTAATGAGTGCTCTTATTGATGCCTATATTAAGTGTAGGGGTGTTTCTATGGCACAAAAGATTTTCAGTCAGTGTAACTCAGTTGATGTTGTAGTGTTAACGGCAATGATATCCGGGTATTTGCATAACGGCCTGTATACTGATGCCTTAGAAATGTTTAGGTGGCTGGTCAAGGTAAACATGAGTCCAAATGAGATAACTCTGGTGTCTACTTTACCAGTAATTGGCGGTTTGTTAGGTTTGAAACTAGGGAGGGAACTCCACGGTTTTATCATCAAGAAAGGTTTCGATAATAGGTGCAATATTGGATGCGCTGTTATCGACATGTACGGTAAATGTAGAAGAATGGATCTTGCTCATGAAATTTTTACGAGACTTCCAGAGAAAGATATTGTTTCATGGAATTCCATGATCACACGTTGTGCCCAGAGCGATAATCCGAGTGAGGCTATTGATATTTTCCGTCAGATGGGAGTTTCGGGAATCAGTTTTGATTGTGTTAGTATATCAGCTGCTCTCTCTGCTTGTGCAAACTTACCTTCAGAATGTTTTGGGAAAGCTATTCACGGTTTCATGATAAAGCATTCACTTGCTTCTAATGTGTATAGCGAAAGCACATTGATAGACATGTATGCTAAGTGTGGAAAGCTGAAATCTGCCAGACTGGTGTTTGAGAAGATGAAAGAAAAGAACATTGTTTCGTGGAATAGCATCATTGCTGCATATGGAAACCACGGGAGGCTAAAAGATTCCCTCTGTTTATTTCGTGAATTGGCTGAAAACAGCGGAACTCGTCCTGATCAAATCACATTTCTTGAAATGATTTCTTCTTGCTGTCATGTTGGAGATGTCGATGAAGGTGTTCACTTCTTCAAGATAATGACTGAGGATTACGGAATCCAACCACAGCAGGAGCATTACGCTTGTGTTGTGGATTTGTTTGGACGAGCTGGCCGGTTAGACGAAGCTTATGAAACCATTATGAACATGCCATTTTCTCCGGATGCAGGAGTCTGGGGAACGTTACTTGGAGCCTGCCGGCTTCATAAGAATGTTGATCTTGCTAAAGTTGCTTCGCAGAAGTTAATGGATTTGGATCCGTGGAATTCTGGTTACTATGTTTTGATGTCGAATGCGCATGCCAATGCGGGGGAATGGGGAAGTGTGACTACAGTACGGAGCTTGATGAAAGAGAGAGAAGTTCAGAAAATTCCGGGTTTTAGTTGGATCGAAATCAACAAAATAACTCATTCATTTGTTTCTGGCAGTGTAAATCATCCTGAGTCTTCGCATATCTGTTCTTTGCTAAATTTGCTTCTCGAAGAGCTGAGGCTAGAAGGATATATTCCACAGCCTTACCTTCCATTGCATCCAGAGTCATCAAGAAATTTAAAACAGACTTAATGCTTCATTGAGAACTCAGAGATACAAACAAAGTATACAAAACCAGGTATAACTCTCTTAGTCTAATTCATACATTGTGTTAAGTTAATATGAAAAAGAAGTGTGGAAGAAAAGTTCAAGCGTGGGTTGTGCTTGTCTGTTCTCGTGTTGAAGCAGTTGCAGAGATGTAATAAGCAACAGCAAAGAGGCTGTGAATGAAACAGAGGATGCCTCCTATGGACAGAACCCGATGGTGAGAAATCCCGCAATTTTTCCTCGACCTTGAGTTGGCCATTGTCCCTACGATCAACATGGAGAACGCAATTGCCAATATGATCCTGAGACAACACAATTAAAAAAAGGAACTTAAATTGTATCCCCCTGCAAGTTCCCTTCTCCACCACAAGAGATTAGACATTGTTCTGTTTATGTGGTGTTCTGACTTACCAGGAGAATATCAGAGAAGCCACAGCGAGCTGTTTATTGGCAGAGGAATTTTCAAGGTCTTGTCTTGAGACAGCACAGAGACACCCACCAAGAAAATTAGCCGTTACATGGGCTAACACCAAAAGAATGCACGCAGCTAAGCCGTACTTGTAGGCTGTGTTACTTGGGTCTCTACATTCGAATATCCACATCTTCAAATGCTTCACCTGCAGCCCAAAACAAAAAGTCAGTAAAATCAGCAACCCCTATCAAGTTGTGTGTGTGTGTAATGTACCTTGTTCTGAGCTATTTCGGCTTCAATGCCGAGAATTCCAGCTGAAACATCTATGGCTATGATCAAGAAGCAGATGAAGAGCCCTATATTCCTTGCCATTGTCAATGAAACAAATTCTTATCAGCAAACAAGGAGCAAACAAGGAGAGATTAGAAAGGACTGTTGTTGAAGTAATAATTTGTTCTTGTATTTATAGGCAAATAGAGTTTAAAGCTTATAGAGAGACCCACGAGGTTGGATGGAATAAGAATAAAGTTAAAAACATAAATCTCCTTTCTTGCATTTGTGCAGAAAATCATGTTATGTAGAATAAAAGTTTAGCTGTGATCCTTCATGTATAACTCTCTTTTCATCATTAGGATTTGGGTTCTTTCAAAACTATTTCAAGGAGAATATTGAATTTATTTGAGCTTATCTTTCTTATTTCAGATCATTTGTAGTTTTCAACATGTTATTCATTGGAAAATTCATATTTATAGTTTTTCTCAAGCAAAAGAATGACATTTTTAAGGCATCATAGAAATTTATTTTAGAAGTCAAAATTCTATATATATCAAGAAAATACAATTGGGCTCATTACTAAGAGAGAGTGGACTCTTTATTCTTTTCCTTGGCCTTCCATGTTTAATAATAAAACCTTTTAAATATTCGGATTCTTGACAGAGCAGCCAAGCAAAGAAGACGAAAACGTTTTGCGGTTTGCGACGCTGCAAGTAACAGACAAAAAGTTCTGATTTCTTAAATTTGCGTTGTCCAGTTGCTGTGGCCCAATAATAAAAAAAAGGGGCCCAAAGCTATAAAATTATGACGTGGCTACGAAAGAAGAAGCAACGGATTTAGCAAAAAAGCACCGAAGAGGAGAAGGCGGTAATGACGTGGCACATCTCTCTAGAAGCAGCTCCAATCTTCGACTTGCTTATTATTTCGTTTGTCTTTTTAAATTTTTCGACAAAATTTCGACTTTTCGTGAGAATCAAGAGGACGAGTAAGAAGAAGAAGTGAAGAGAGAAAATGGCGGCTTACTACAGATGGAAGAGTTTCGAGGAGAACGAAGATCGGCCGGAGAAGCCTCGCCGTTACGGTGTTACAGAAATGCGAGGTCCTCGTTACTCCGTTCTCAACCAGAACGTTCTTCAGGTACCGTAATATGAGTTCCATCACCATTAATGTGCTGTGGAACTTTTAGATATACACTAAACAGTTATTAGTTTTGCCTAAAACGATCTTTGGATGATATAGGTCTGAAGAAAGTTGTACTGATTCACGATTTTAATTGAGAGTAACAAAACATTTTAGCGGATAATCTCTTACGATTAATCGTGTTGTAGGAAATATTTGAATCGATGGGACAGTTTGTTGATGGGTTAAAGTTTTCGGGAGGATCCAACAGTTTAATTCCAAAGTCATTCATCAAACAAGCCATTGAAATGGCTCATGAACACGATGTCTATGTGAGTACTGGGGACTGGGCAGAACATGTTCTTCGCAGTGGTCCTTCAGCTTTCAAAGAGTATGTGGAGGTAAAGTTAGTCAGTTTTGGAAGATGATCACATCTAGAAGAAGTTTGGAATTGGAGAAGAATTAGGTGGTTTTGTGAGCTTAATCGTGTTCTTTTGCAGGAGTGTAAGCAGATAGGATTCGACACTATTGAGCTGAATGCAAGTTTGCTTGAACTCCCGGAGGAAACTCTTCTACGATATGTACGTCTGATTAAGAACGGTGGTCTTAGAGCCAAACCAATGTTTGCTGTGAAATTCAACAAATCTGATATTCCTGGTAGAAATAGAGCATTCGGTTCCTATGTTGTTCCAGAACCTCGATCAACTGGTAATAAACTCAGTGTTCTGTTTTTCCTTAATTGAGCACAGAGAGTTTCAGATTTACATGCTTACTGTGAGATCATCTTGTTCTACAGAGTTTGTTGAGGACATAGATCTCTTGATCAGAAAGGCTGAAAGGTGTTTAGAAGCCGGGGCAGACACAATAATGATTGATGCAGATGATGTCTGCAAATATGCTGATTCTCTTCGAGCGGACATAATTGCCAAAGTCATAGGACGTCTGGGAATAGAGAAGACTATGTTCGAGGCATCTGATACAAAATTGGCTGAGTGGTTTATCAAACGCTATGGTCCAAATGTAATTACTGATACTCCTCTCTATCATTTTCACCTTCTATTTAAATAGTTACCATCACCCCCCATGTCCTGCCTCTTGTTCTTCAATTTTTCAGGTGAATCTTTATGTGGACCATTCTCAGATTATGGATCTCGAGTGCCTCCGTGGTCGTCATCTGGGTAAAGATCACCAATCCGTTCTCAGTTCTTCCTACTTCTTGTTTTAAAGTAATAGCTCTCCCACTATATCCAAAGCTGTGTGAAATTTCTTATGTTTTATGTCGTATGAGTCTGATGTCATGTGTTTCTTAGATGCTGTAAGAAAGTATAAGGTTCTAGGAGAACATTATGATATGACCGGAGATATCATAATTCAGAATGTATACAACCTAGTAAAGTAATGTGTATAAGGCTTGTTTGTCTCGTATGCTTAAGAGACTCACTGACTGAAATACTTATAAAATAAGCAGTTCCTTATCTTTAAAGCTATGAATCCAAGACATCAGTTTCTGTAACCGTGGTTTTTACTAATTTTGGTAAAACCTCTTTTGAAAGATATAGAAAGGATATAAATTTCTATCAAGCCTCATCGAAATTCTTAAACTATCTAGGTGCTATATTTATCCATAAACACACGTAATGTGCATGTAACCAATATAGAGAATGTTGTGAACTCTCTCTGCCACCGCAACACACGTCATGATTACATTTCTTTTTTGTTTCTTTTAGTTCCGGATATTGTAACTATAGTTGTCATAATTACATTCTAAATGTAGCTTGTGCCTAACCATCATATGAAAATAACATTTATTGTATTGCATTGTCTTTTTTACTGTTATTACCTACAACGTTTTACATGTGCAAGATACAAACAGTATGTCTATTGCTTAATTGTTTCTGTCAATATTTGGAACCAAAGTTTGTTAATCAGTTTAGCTTTTAAAAAATGAGAGATATGGCCATTAGAACAAAGGAAAAGCTTGGAGAATGTTCTTAAATCAGTTTCTATCTTTTTAATTAAGAAGAACTTTTTTACTGAGAAAAAAGACAAAAACTCTGCAAATGGATCGGTCTTTTGGATTGTATTTTGTTGCTATCGTATATAGCTTTGTGTTTATAATGAATGAAACGTTTGGCTTGACGACAACAACCCACGAGGCTGATCCTCCACAAGCATCAAACGTGGCTGAGTCTCCAGAGGCTCGTCCTCCGGAGATATCTGCTATGGCTGAGTCGGTATGTAGTCTACTTGTTATAAATATATGTGAGGAATTTTTGTTTTGCTGTAATTGCTTATCTGTTCGTCACTTTTTGAGAAAATAGGTTTATATATCTTACATGGGGGAAAGGAAACACGATGTTCCGAATTTGGTGATTCGCTCACATCTTGAAATCCTGAAATCGGTTCTTGGATGGTATAAGAGTAGTTGCGTCAAAGATCTTGGTGTGTTAACTTTGCTTCTGAGGTAGTTATGACCAAGTTGTTTTTTCTGGTCGGAATTTGTGTTACAGCCAAGAAGTCACTGGTCTACAGTTATCACCATGGATTTTCTGGCTTTGCAGCCAAGTTCAAACCGGCGGAGGCAGAGAAATTGAAGAGTACTGTTCTTTATCACATACTTCTCGCAATTTCATGAGTTCTTCAAAAGCGAAAACAAAGAATCTCTTTTACTAAACCATCTTCTGTGTTTCTATGTACTAGACCACCCTGAAGTTATCACTTTTCTTGAGAACCGAAAACTTGCGTTGCGAACAACACGAGCGTGGGATTACTTAGGCTTTTTTTCAACTCCAACTTCTAGTAAAGGTCTTCTACAGAAGACCAACATGGGCAGTGGTGCTATTATTGGTGTTATCGACTCTGGTATATTATCGATCCATCCATTATTTATTTTATTCCAACTTTCCTAAGCACAGTGTAAAAATATTTAGAGATCATATGAGCAGGGATATGGTCAGAATCAAGTGTCTTTGATGATGATGTATATGGACCAATACCGAAACATTGGAAAGGGGAATGTGTATCTGGTGACCAGTTCAGTCCTGCAGACTGCAACAAAAAGCTCATTGGGGCTAAGTACTACATTGATGGTCTTAATGCAGATCTCGAAACAAGTATCAACAGTACTATAGAATATGTATCTCCTAGAGATCATAACGGCCACGGGACTCAAGTATCCTCAACAGTATCTGGTTCTTTAGTTTCTAACGTGACTTTGCCTGGTCTTTCATCTGGGTCCATCATGAGAGGTGGCGCTCCAAAGGCGCATATAGCTATGTATAAAGCATATTGGGATGTGGAAGGAGGGATGTGTTCAGTTGCTGATGTCTGGAAAGCAATTGATGAAGCCATTCACGACGGTGTTGATGTTTTGTTGGTTTCTATCGGTGGTTCAGCCTGGAAATCGATATTGCAATTCCAGCACTACACGCAGTGAATAAAGGCATCCCTGTTGTTTCTCCAGCTGGTAATGAAGGACCGCGTACTTCATCGGTTGTCAACATTTCTCCATGGATATTAACTGTGGCTGCGAGTACCCTTGACCGGTCTTTCCCCACATTGATCACACTCGGGAACAATATAACCTTGCTGGTATATACAGTATATACACATTATTAGCTTTGAGTATCTAATGATGCAAACATTGTGATTAGTTGTAAGTTTCTGTTTGTTGACCTTTTTTTCAGGGTCAGAGTCTGTACACAGGACCAGAAATTGCCTTCACTGAGGTGATTTCTTATAATGATCATCCTATGATTGAGGAAACAAAGGGGAAAGTTTTATTGATATTTGAATCATCGCGAGAGGAAGAGCCTATGCCGGACATTGTGCAGAAAAATGGTGGTATTGGTGTAATTTATGCAAGAAAACCGAGTGATCTTACTTTTAAATGTCCCATAAACTTTCCCTGTATCTACATGAATTTCGACGTTGGATCCGAGATATTTTTCTACATCCAAACTACGAGGGTATCTTCACAAACATCGCTCAGTCAAATTATTATCTCATTTTTCGTACACATGAGAATCTGAATTGTTGTTCTCTTTTCTTTTTGAGCTCACCCAAGATCAAGATAGGCCCACACAAGACAATAATGGGCGAAAGTGTAGCAAGTAAAGTCGGGAGATCATCAGCGAGAGGGCCTAGTGCATTTTCGCCCGCCATTCTTAAAGTTTTGTTTCATTCATCTCTTGTTCTGGATCACCAAATCTAGGCTTATCAGTCAACATTCTTTTCATTTTTCTCTGTAATGCAGCCAGATATAACAGCGCCAGAGTTGACCTTACTATCACCTCAAATACCAACAGACGAGGATTCCAGTGAATATGCTTACTCAGGAACATCAATGGCGACTCCCATTATTGCAGGAATCGTAGCACTCCTCAAGATTTCACATCCTACTTGGTCTCCTGCTGCGATTAAATCAGCTATCGTCACAACAGGTTTACTACAAATATATGTGTGTGTGTCTCTTTATAACTCATTTCTCAATAAGAACTCAGCAATTGAACACAAACTCTCTGTGTTTCAGCTATGAAAACTGATCCATATGGCGAGCGTCTGACTGCTGAAGGATCTAACTATAATGTAGCCAATACATTCGATTACGGAGGTGGTCTTGTGAATCCAGAGAAAGCCGCAGATCCCGGTCTTGTATACGACATGGACATCAGTGATCACATACACTACTTATAGTCCGAAGCTTTCTACACAGACAAGAGGGTTTCTGCTCTAACCGGAAACGTAACTACTAAGTGTCCGAGCTCAAGTTCATCGATTCTTGACATCAACGTACCGTCCATTACTATCTCAAACTTAAAAGGAAACATTACAGTGACCAGAACGGTGACCAACGTTGGACCCGTAGATTCGGTTTATAAGCTTTTGGATTCAACGTCACAGTTTGGCCAGAGAAATTAGTGTTTAACAAAGGAACCAACAAGGCTGCATTTAAAGTGGGTGTGTCTCCAGGCTTCCACAGAGTGAATACTGCGTTTTACTTTGGAAGTTTGACTTGGAGTGATGGACTTCACAATGTCACAATACCAGTTTCTCTGAGGACACGTTATATCGATAATCTTTCCATGTAAATTGTTTTAACCAGTTATTAGTAAACAAATATTTTTCTCACGGAATCAGTTAGGAAAATATTTAAAAACGCATATGATATGGCACCATTTCTCGAGTTTTTTTGTCGACTATGTTAATATCGTTCACAGCCATAGCTATGTAAATTAATATTATAAAAAAAAAAGTTGACTATTATTGTGAATTTTTATTTATTTATAGTAAATCGACATACAATTAATTAATTGAATCCTTATTAGTATAATACACAAGGTAGTTCTTAAGAAACTACCACTCTATATTTTTGACACATGTCTTAAGTACCAAAAAATGACTTAATCCAATTCTCCTAATTTCCAATTTTCGAAAAAAAAATAAAAGAGACTAAACAAAAATCGTGGGCTTATCCCCACTCTCCTAATTATTTTTAACTAAATAAAATATCATAACACAATAACTAAAAGAAATTAAACTAAAATCCTTCCTACTATCTCCATCTTCTCCGCTTCTGTCTTCTCTCTTCTTCCTCAACTTTGGATCTGCTAACAAATTTTTATTCCAAAAATCATTCCCTTCCTCTATTTCTTCCTACAAACAACTTTTCACTATTCTACCATGCATACGTGATGTGGTCATAGGCAAGGCCGCTCTCATCACCGGTGGTGGTTGTTTTGATATCTCCTATCAG
Organism: Lepidium africanum; assembly: GCA_900406405.1. Classification (NCBI taxonomy): domain Eukaryota; kingdom Viridiplantae; phylum Streptophyta; class Magnoliopsida; order Brassicales; family Brassicaceae; genus Lepidium; species Lepidium africanum. Next base: position 17,784 of record OVAX01002059.1, on the reverse strand, counting down.
TTCAGCAAACATGGAGCTTCCATCTCCCTCACGTGACAACGGAAATAAGTCCTCCGCAGCGTCTCCACTCTCTATACTCTCGGAATTCTGGTGAAAGTCTTATTCTCTTCTTGTGATTATTAGTTTGACAATCTTTGGCTAATTGCAACAGTCAATGCGGCCATATTGATGCTTGGCCTTTCAAAGAGCCAGTTGATCCTGACGATGTCCCTGATTACTATATCCTCATTAAAGATCCAATTGGTAAGAAGATAACAAGTTTAATTTATCAGTTTCGGTATTGCATAATCCAGAATTTGGTGTTTTAAGTGAAAACGTGATCACTTTGGTTTTAATCAAAAAATGATATGAACACAGATCTGAAGACAATTTCAAAGAGTGTAGAGTCAGAACAGTATGACGTGACATTAGATGTGTTTGTTGCCGATGTGAGACGCGCGTTTAACAATTGTAGAACTTACAACTCCCCTAATACCATTTATTACAAATCTGGAACAGTATTTTTTTGTTGATCTTCTGTTGGTACTATAATCTGTGTTGTGCCTTCCATGCAAAGAGCCCTTCACATTACTAAGGATCTTGCTGATGATTGTCGACGCAATAACACTGCTTTCCGTCTTGGGCTAATGAGCCTTCTCTCTCAGTATGTTCGCAATTATTTAGTGCCATGGCGTTGTATACGTTTCTATGTGTTTGATCGTCTTGAATATTAATGAAATCATCTATTTTGCCTAGATTTCTAGATGTCTAGGACCAATTTTTATGAGACACAAGACACATAAATGTTTCCGTGATGAGTTTTGCTTGAAGTTACATTATTAAGTTGTTCTGATAGGAGCTCTTTACTTTGGTCCAATTGCTTAGGGTACATTTGTTTCCATGGGAGTATACTCGGATGGCACCTACAACGTTCCATCAGGACTTATCTACTCCTTCCCTGTAACCTGCCGCAATGGAGAGTGGAGCATAGTCCAAGGTAAGACAAACTTTTACAAACCACTCAAACTATTCACTTCCTAAAACCCTTTCTTGTGCATACTAATGTGTGTTTGTTTGGTTAGGTCTTCCGATCGATGAATTCTCAAGGAAAAAGATGGATTTGACTGCAGAGGAGCTAAAGGAAGAGAAGGATTTGGCCTACTCATGCCTGGTTTAAACCAATTCTGAAGCCATTTTACATTTATAAGGTGTGAGATCATTAAAAGCCTTTTAGAGCTTTGTCAGAATAAGAATTTTGTTGTATAAGATCTCCAAACACTCTGTGGGATTTGTTCCTTTCACGACCATTGTACCTGATCTGTTTCTGAACCAGGATAATCGTTACTACATTATATGTGTCTGATTTGGTTTACCCATCAAAAGGAAATATTTGTCCATTCATTTGCTCAAACAGTAACTGTGATAGAAATGATAAGATATCAAACCTCAAGGTAGAACTTCTCATTTTCGATGTCAATGATTTAAGTCTCACTTTTGTTTGTGAAGGAAGAAACATTCTATATCAAAATACTGATTTGGTGGAGAAGAGTGAAGGTTAGAAGAGTCTGGTGGTATGTAGTTGCTATCATTACGACGTCTATAATTAGATAAATTGAGTCTCTTGGTACAAACCTTCACCTTCTTCTTCTTCTTCTTCTTCTTCTTCTTCTATTTTTTGGGTGTGATGATGCAAAAATTGAAATGACTTGGCTCCATTGTTGAGTATGCTCCAAGTAGTGAATACTGTATCGAGGTTTCAAGCTCTAAATACGACTTCCTTCAATTACTTCATATCTTATCTGCTTGTTCTGTTATTTATTTATCTAATTTTTGTTCTTATCAGTTAGCTCATTTATTTTTTCATGAATAATTTATGTAAAAGATGGATAATTTTGAAAAATATGTAACAGAAAGATCATTTACTTTACTTCAATATTTGTAACTTTACAAATGGTAAAGTATTCCTCTTTGAAGTTCAAAATTCAAACCGGTATATTCAACATAATCATTTATATATATTTTTTTCGAATCCATTCGAAACAGATTTAATTTTTACATTGAAACATTAGTTAGTTGTAAAAATTTAATTTTGTTTTCTTTTAGCAATTTATCCCGTGCATAGCACGGGTCTAATACTAGTAACTTATAAATTAAATATTTGTTTGGTCTAGGTTTTTATTGATATGTTTTAGATTTTGATTAGTGTTAGCGATAGAGCATTTGATGTGTTACATTTTGACAAGGAGGTAAAATTGTTTGCTGTCATCAGATTCATGCCGATCTTTTAAATCGCCTCTGTTCTGGTCAGTAAATCCGTAAAATAATCTGTATACCAAATTTAAGAAGCATAGAATTCCAAAAGCAGACACGAAAAGATTCTGCAAATTGCTAATAGTCTTCTTCGTCGATCTTCATAAGCTAAGCTTCTCTCTTTTTTTCTGTCTTATTGTTTCCTTTTTTGTTTATTGAGATCATTGCGAATCTTAACCTAATTATTTCATTTTTTGGCTACTCTCGATATAGTTATTGTTGTGTCTTGTAATCTAGGTTATCCTTTTATAACTGTTCATAGTTCGAACTAGGACCTAACTGAGTAATAATTGGTAGTACCTATAATCATGATCGTTCTTTAATAAAAAAAAATTTAGAAGCTAAAAATGGTTGAATTTAATTATTTTGAGGTTGGTTGTTAAAACTTTAGTGTATCTATATTTGTTTTGAGACTTTAGATGTGAGCTGAAAATATAAAAGAAAATCAACAGGGATAATAGATGAGATTTGTTTCAAGAGTTGTTTTTAGTATCATGAACGATATATATATAACTGTCAATGGCTAAAATGGGTTTGTCTCGTGTAAGTCTATTTGGACATTACCCACATTGTGTTTGTTTGTTAGTTCATTTTTTATGTTTATGTTACAATTTCCTGTGATTGTTAATTGTGAGTACTAACTCCAGCTAGCTATTTTGTAGTGATCTGTTTTGTTGTTCTGTAAGTTTCTCAAGACTATATAAGCATAAAATACAGACACTTGTAAGGTTTTTAACCCAATAATATGGGATTTGTAATGAAAAGTTACAAAGCTTATCTCTTTATTATATTGTTGTTCATTCTAAATTGTGTCTTTGCAAACGGCAATGAGGAGAAAAAGGTTTGTAAATTGGTTTTGATTCTCATGTTTTTCCCTTGTTTATGTTTCGTCAAGTTGTGAATAATGAAATGTATATTTCTGGTTGAGTTGTAGATTTATATTGTGTGTTTAGGCGAGAGGCAACATGATGATCCTGAGTTGGTCTCTGATTCTCACCACAGGAAGTTGGAATCGGTTTTTGACAGGTATATATATATGATTACTAGTAAAAACCTAAGTTATTGGTTTCATGGGGATATTTTGAGCTAATGATTTTGTTGGTACTATTTTGAATTTGATGAAGCCCGGAAGCTGCTCGAGAGTCCATCATCTACAACTATCACCATGGGTTTTCTGGGTTTGCGGCAAGGCTTACAGACTCACAAGCTAAGAAGCTTTCAGGTTTCTTTTTGAGTAAAGTAGTTGAGAAGTCTTTTAAGAGCTCTTGTGAAGATATTTTTACACATTTTCTGTTTTCTCGATGTCTTTTGTTTTGTGTTATATCCAGAGCATCCTGATGTTCTCAATTTCACACCAAATCGAAAGCTTCAGTTAACAAGCACAAAGCTTTACGATTATTTGGGTCTATCGCCAACTTTGCAAAAAGGTATTCTCCATGAAAGCAACATGGGAAGTGATCGTGTCATTGGTTTTATTGATTCAGGAGTATGGCCAGAGTCTCCTGCTTTTGATGACACAGGGCTTGGACCAATACCTAAACATTGGAAGGGGAAGTGTGTGGCCGGAAAGGATTTTGACCCAGCAATTCATTGCAACAAGAAGTTAGTAGGAGCAAAGTACTTCCTTGATGGTTGGGAGAAACAATTTCCTGGGGTTAAATTTAACGAGGAGAACTATCTGTCTCCTAGGGATCTCACTGGACACGGAACATCAGTCTGTTCACTTGGAGCCTCTACATTCGTGCCTAACGCATCAATGAGTGGTCTTGCACCTGGGCTCCTGAAAAGGTGCTGCTCCAAAGGCTCGTATAGCTATGTACAAGGTTATCTAAAAAGAACCTTTGGGTAGTGCCATCGCTAGTGCTAGTACCCTCAAGGCATTTGATGAGGCCATAAAGATGGTGTGGATGTATTGTCGGTTTCAATGGCCTCTTCTGCTCCTTTCCGCCCATTTAACTTCCTTGGGGAAGATCTTGCGCTTGGATCTTTCTATGCAGTGAAAAAGGGCATTCCGGTTGTACTTGGTGCTGCTAACTCAGGCCCAGACGCTTATACTGTAGCTAATGTAGCTCCATGGATGTTCACAGTAGCTGCAACTAGCATTGACCGTACCTTTTATGTAGACATGACTCTTGGCAATAACATTACCTATATGGTATGTAAAATGTTTCTTTTCTTTCTTACTTTTCAGTTCAAGAATCTCTGAAACTTACTCTTAGTTCTATTGGTAAAACTGTTTCAGGGTCAATCTATATATACGAATGATAAGGAAGTATCTGCTTCTTTAGTCTACGTTGAAGACTGAAAAAACAGCAAATCTAACTTGGATGGAAAAGTTTTCCTAACGTTTGTGAAAGAAGATATTCAAATAATAGAGGTTTCTGCTGTTTTGATTGGCGCCAAGGCTATTGCGACGATTGTGGCACGAAGTTCTGATGAGCAACCTCATTTTAGCCATTCCAAACCAGCCGTCAATATAGACTATGAACTTGGATCTAAGATTCGAAGCTACATTCGCTCCTCAAGGTCTGATATCATTTCACTCTTTTTCGTTACTTAGTCAAAGCTTCTGAGTCATAAATTATCATTCTCTCATGGCTCACTGTCTTTCTCCAGCTTCCCCCCCCCCCACGATTAAGATAAGTCGTGCTAAAACGCTTGTGGGACGTCCTTTAGCGACTCAAGTTTGTGGATTCTCATCTAGAGGACCTAATTCAGTTTCTCCAGCCATTCTCAAGGTTCTTTCTCTAAACAAAGTTTTGAAATATCGTCTCTCGTTTCCAAGCATTTCTATTAATGACAGTTTTTATGATTTTGGTATAAAAAAACAAAATGATGCAGCCTGATATAGCAGCCCCAGGTGTGATGGTCTTAACAGCTACCACTGGCTCCAGTCCCAAAATATTCGACAACGCATATAAACTAGCCATAGGGACTTCCTACTCCACTCCAGTGCTTGCGGGACTCGTCTTACTACTCATATCTTTCCACCCTGACTGGTCTCCTGCTGCACTTAAATAATGACTACAGGTTCTGCAATTTGATATCCTCCATCTCCCTTCACCTATAAAAACCACCAGCCTTTGGTTATTGGCTTAATCTTTACAGGTTTTTGTTGTTGTTGTTGTTGTTGTTATGGTCATAGCGTGGAAGACTGATCCATATGGGGAACCAATCTTTGCGGAGGGAGAACCACGGAAACTAGCCGATCCATTTGACTATGGTGCAGGACTCGTGAACATAGAAAAAGCCAAAGATCCTGGACTAGTTTACGACATGAACCTCCACGATTACATTCACTATTTCTGCGCGTCTGGTTACAACGACACAGCAATCACTCTTCTCACCGGTAAACCTACGAAATGCTCGTCCCCATTACCCTCTATTCTCGATGTTAACTATCCGGCCATCACTATTCCCGACCTTGAAAATGAAGTCATCGTTTTGAGAACAGTGACTAACGTTGGACCTGTGGATTCGGTTTATAGAGCAGTCATCGAGCCTCCAGAAGGTGTAAACATTGCTGTTGAACCAAAAACTCTAGTGTTCAATTCCAGCACGAAGAAACTTGTGTTTAAAGTTAGAGTTTCAACAACTCATAAGAGTAACACTGGTTACTTCTTTGGTAGCTTCACTTGGACTGATGGAACTCGAAATGTTAACATTCCTTTGTCTGTGAGGACTCGTGTTTTGAACCCTTGAAATTAGAAGATTCCTCAAGACGTCATTAACTGAAATTTTATTTTTTTCTAAAAATATTTATAAAAACTGTAAATGATTCTCTGCGTTTTGACTCTAACTGAAATCACATCAAAAATAACAAACTGAGACTGAGATTCTCTCTCTCTCCCACCACCAATAGACTTCTATACATGAGAAGCAACTATATAACTCATGTCTTTTGCCATTTCATTAACAAAAACAGAAATTTCTGTCCGAATATATTATCAAAAAAAAAAAGAAAAAAAAGGAGAATAATCATGAGAGGAAGCAGATATGAAGAACCAGTCAGAACGAGCCGTAAGAGACAAGTAAAGACAGAGAAGGAAGAAGATGATCGCTTCAAATCTCCAAATCTTGAAGCAGAGAGACGTAGAAGAGAGAAGCTACATAGTCGCCTTATGGCTCTACGATCTCATGTCCCAAATGTCACCAACGTAAATCTCAAATCTCTGATTTTTTTTTAGCTATGGTTTTGGTGTTTTGGTAAATTTTAATGTTTTTTTTCGTTGTTGTTGTTACTAGATGACTAAAGCAGCTATTGTTGAAGATGCGATTAGTTACATAAGAGAGCTTCAGAAGAAAAGTGAGGACCTTGTACAGAAGCTTCATGAGATAGAAGAAGCTTCTTCTGAGGTTGTTGAAGAACAAACTGATCAGATGATTAAACCTGAACATGAAATTATTGATTTAACAGAGGAAATGAAAATACTCGGAATCCAGGTTTGAATTAAATCATTTGTTTTATTAATTGTTTCTTAGTTTTGTTTTTATAATTATCTTTTTTGGTTGGACAGGAGAATGTGCAATTATGCAATATTGGGGAGAGGAAGTTTTGGTTGAAGATGACAACAGAGAAGAAATTTGGAATATTTACTAAATTCATGGAAGTTATGAAGATTATAGGATTTGAGATCATTGACATTAGTTTAACAACTTCAAGCGGAGCCATTCTTATATGTTCCTCTCTTCAGATACTTCAAGGACTCAATGATGGTGTTGATGTTGAACAGACAAAGAAATTTCTGTTGGAAGTCATGAAAAACTGTCCTTGAGTAATAATAATACACATCTTGGAAGTTTTTGGAATAAATAAGTTTTCTATTGATTTTTACTTTATTACGTTATTATTCCAGTTTTAAGTATGATGTTATTCCAAATGAAATAGAAATTTCATGTTACAAACAAGCTACTAAGCTTTTTCTTGTCTTTTTTTTTTTAATTTTGTTTTTGTTTGTGCAAAATGTTAACATGACAAAAGGGTTATTGTGAGCCATGACAAAAGACGAGGAAAGGAATAAATTTTGCCATTTTATTGAGGCAAAAGCAATAAATCAGTAACTGATTATTTTAGGATCCGACCCAACAGAACCCGAATCCGACGCGGCTGAACCTACAATAGGGTTTTTGACTGAAAATGGGCTTTATATGAGTGAGCTCTTAAATGGGCCAATTGTCAAGTGGACCCTATTTTTAATACGGTTTTAGAGCAGCCTACCCGAATGGTGTTCTCAAGTGGACATTTGTGCAATGTTGTGAATTCTTATTTTAGAAAATAAAAGTATTCAATAGAGCCCAAATCAAAAGACAACACATAATTTGTCCATCTTTCAACCAGTACTTTATAGATTTAATACAAACCGATTTTCCACACCCATAAAGTATTTTATAATATGATTTTGATATAAGCAATTCACAGTTTCCATATCATAGGATGTAAATATGACGACACGATTGACGTTTTTTAAAAATCAAATAATTTAAATATATACAGCATCTTTATATACAGTAAGAATTTTGGTCTTGATATTCAATTGAACTCAAATCGTATGTTAACGAGGCTAAATTTGATCAGTGTGAAGATAAAAACAAGTAAGGAATGATTATTTGGTTGAGTTGTTTCTATAGAAGTTGGTGTTTAACCTAATTCACTAGAAGTCGACAAATTTATATATATACATATATATAATATATATATACTAAAATAAATTAAATAATCTGTTGGGGTCAAAGCATATGAGATCAGCACATCTTCTATGTATTAAAGTAGAAGATTTTCTCAAATTAGAAGGAACAAAAAAAAGAGCAAACCTAAAAAGGTCAACCGAAGTGGATTGGAGGAGATGGTATAACTTAATCCATATATCCTCGTAGTTGTCTTTTAGCGATTATATCGGAATATCATCAATTCATTGTAATCAAGTCAATTTACAAAACAAAATCTTTATAAGAAAAAAAACAAACTTCGTGGTTGGGTCAGCTTTGTCTTATATGGTTAAGTGACGTACGTCTTAACTATTTACTTAAAACTAATTGTATTCTGAATAGAAGATTAAAATCAGATATCGATATCTGTTTTCATTTTACAAAAATAATAATATTAAATATTTCTTTCTTTCTTTGTCCATTATTTTAAAGTTATTTATATATAGAAAAAAATAACTTGAGTACAAAAATAACACACGGATATAATTCTAACTCAAAATCAATTGACAATGAATGGTTTGAACCCTAAATTGAAAAATTAAAAATTGAAAATTGAAAAACCCGGTTTGACCGATTACCAACTAACTATCCACTAATATCGCTGAATTGGTGTCAGTCTGGTTTTCAAAATATTGGAAAAATGATTTTAGTCAAATGATTAATGTTTAGCCGTTCAGTTTACCACAATTTTAGGAAATTGCGTAATTTGATATTTGTATATGAGTTATGAAAAGTTTGGAGTATAAATCGGATTTATGGATTCAATTGTAAAAAGGAAAAACAAAACGACTGGACGCATGAGATAAATGTGGGAAGGTACGTGTAGACGAAAGATGTACGTATGAGTGGTCGACTGGCCGGTTATAGTAGACAAAAGAGGCGAGTCAACTACCCTTTTGCGATTGATTTGGTAATTTTGACTTTCTTTAATTTACAATTTTATATTGTACAGTATTCTCTTTTTCTATTCGATGACATCATGTTATACGTTTCCAAAAACCAAGTTGCAAAAAATGAATATATGGTGGAGTTGTAGACAACAAACATAATATTTATATGATACTGAATGTAAACGTCGACATTTATCTCAAGACTAATGTTCAAAGGATATATAGATTTTTATAAACTGATTATAAAATTAAATAATGATATAACTTTGTTGTTAACTAAAACTTCATCGCCACGTATATAAGATACTAACTCATTATCAACATCGATCGTTGTCTCATGCACAGTACAACATTTCCGAAAAAATAAAAGAATACAAACCTAAACCTAAACCAAAGACCTTACGTAGCCTACAAGACATGACGGAAGAATATGAAACCACCGGAGTTTGTACCGGAACATGGGAGAGCTCCCTCAACGGCATTTTCTCCGGCTGCTCTCTTCCACGTTATGCTGACATTTTCTTCGATATTGACGGATTTGAATGGCAGAACATTGATACTCTCGATGCCAATAACTACAACGAAGCCACATTCTTAAGCAATACAAATCTCGATTCCAAGTCACAAAACTGTTTATTGAACCAATCGAATTTGTAAGTCCATATATATATATATATATATATATATATATATCGTATTTGATGCAGCATGATCATGAAGTTTGATTCTTGACCCTCTTTTTTCTCTCTTTTGTCCAGCTTTGAAGAAGAAAGATTGAATTCGATTAATAGTTTTCTAGAACGATTGTTCGATTTTAGCGAGCAAGTATCGGTTCCTAACCATGCAAAACCTGAAAGCTTTCACTATTTTGATGACATTTTCTTGAACGAATCAAGAGTATCAGTCTCTAATCACGATATCAAAATTAAACCTGAGGAAGATCTGCAAGCCTGCAAGAATCTAGTTAATTGCAAGGTACATAAACCTATTTAATTTCTTTCATTAATTATAGAAATTTTGTGCATATTTCTGTAGATTTTGATGCTGTGATTATATTCAGAGAGTAAACGAGATAAGTGAAGAAGTAGAAGATACATCACCAAGCTTAAAAAGACCAAGACTCGAGACACCATCTCATTTTCCGAGCTTCAAAGTTAGTAGAAGTTTCTGAAAGTTTCACTTACAAAATTGGCTATGAAGAATATTGCATGTTGTCCATGCACAAATTTAATTAAAACAATTTCTGAAAGTTGGTACTTGCAATAACATTTTTTCAAAAGTAATATTCTAAAAATATTTCGAAAATCTATTTTGATTGATAAGGTTCGTAAAGAGAAACTGGGAGATCGAATCACAGCGCTTCAGCAGTTAGTTTCACCCTTTGGCAAGGTTTGTGTTCTTCGTTATCTGTTATATTAATTAAAATCTCAATTAATTAACCATACTCAATCAAGTAATTATAAAAAATTATCTATAACTTTCTTATAATATCGGCAGACAGACACTGCTTCTGTCCTCCATGATGCTATTGAGTACATTAAGTTTCTTCAAGAACAAATCACTGTAAGATCACTCATATTTTCCACATAAAATATAATTTATTTTCCTAATTTTATATTATATAATGACTTTAATGTTTTATAATCATTTAAAACCTAAACAGGTCTCTACTAATCCACACCTAAACTCTAAAGGATCTGATGAACAGACGCAGGTACTTAAAGTTAGTTTACGGTAGACCAACTCTATAATCTATATTTAATTCTTTTGTTTTATGATCATAATTCATAACAATACTCTTTTCAATTCCAGTGGTCAGACAAATCAGGCTATACTAATCATGATCAAGATTCTAGTCCAAGACAAGATCTTCGAAGCCGTGGTCTTTGTCTGATGCCGATTTCAAGTACTTTCTCCACATCTCCGCCGCATTTGGACACATCTAGTTTCTGGTATTAAGCTGCTATATGAATCAAAAATATAGTATTACACATGAACGTATATAGTGTTAGGCTTCGATTTAAGAACTGTAAAATCTAAGAAAATACCTTTAGTCAAGTGGTTAATTGTCAATTCTATTGTATTTCTCAATCGGAGTTAGATTTTAAAGAGTCGTGTTTGCCTCCATATGATATTATTAAGACTTTGGAGATTGATTATGGAATTAGTCTTGTCGATCTAATTGTTCTAAAAATGGTAAAGTCCAATGTTATTTTTATTTATAAAATGTGATCTTTTCAATTGTTTGGCTACTTTCTATAAATGAATTTTTAATTCACCATCTCATTATTTATTTTCACAGTATGTTTTTTCCCACACAACGTGATAATTTTAGTCAGAATCTCATAAAAAAAGGTGTAGCATTTTGTGGATTTACAAAAAATTAGGAAGACAAATAAAGATTATGTTTTTGTCAACTAAATTAGATGGGTAGATAATCCATTAAGTTGATTACTGATTAGAAAATTTCTCACTTTAATAAAGCAGCTCCTTTTCATGGTCCTCAAAGGACACAACTCTGTTTTGTTTTGTTTGTGTGTCCCCAAATCAAGGCATATAATTGTAGACGAAACATAAAGCACTCATCTTTAAGCACTATTCTCGAAACTAAATAAAAAATAAAAAAATTAGCCCATTTTTTTCGAGTATAAAAAGGAATCATTGTGGCGACTCTGGCGAGTTCAAGATTTCTGTTATTTAATTTTTGTAACAGAGACACTATGCTTTTATTACGAGCACGCCACAATTGAATAATTAAAAAAAAAAAACCGTAATTGGAGTAGACATGTAATCATAAAGTACAATGACTGGTTTATCCCAGTGACTGTTGGAGTAACAAAGACAGATCTGTCTTATGCAATGATCAGATTCTTAGGACAATAAAGTAAGAAAAAAAGATGGGAGAATTGAATCCCATGAATGCATATACCAAACAAATCAATCAAATTCTCAAAATAATTGATTTGAAGAACCAATGAGTCATTGATTCTGCATATGCTAACACAGTGATTCAACTACCAAACAGTATATGTAGTGACTAAATCTAAAACCAACCAAAATGCAATGAACTAATCCTATTCATTACAAATCACGGATAACAATTGTTAGGCTTGACGATTTGAGATAAATCAGTAGTTGTTGATGTAAGAATGCTTGAATCATCTAAACATGGAAAAAAGATTACAATTCTCATAAAGAGAACTATTATGTATGATCCTTTTATTACTTTAATGTACAGGAAAAAAAACCAGGTATAACATTTGCATTTTGCTTTGTTGAAAACTTAGCGTTTGTTTTGTTCTTTCTTTCTTTTGTACATGAACTACAAGAGGAGAATCCAACACAGAGAAACCCAAACTTACCTCCATATCCAGACCAGATACACAAAAACCAGACAACTATAATCCCCAAAATCATGAATTCTTTAAACTTCCATTTTTAGCCCCAAAATCATGAATTTCCAAGTAAAGAATGGACTAAGTTAGTAGCATTCCTCCTGATTTTCTCACTCTCATTATCCTCCAGACCAAAGCATATCTCTACAACTCCTTTTCTCTTAACCTCATCAGCGATCTCTCGGCTACAACAGCACAAGTAATGAAGGATAAACAGAGAATACTGAATCCCTTTCAAACTTCCATTCCTCAATACATTAACCAAAACCTCAACAAAGCCATTTACTTTGCTCATTTCTTCTCTTCCTCCTCTACATCTAACCAAAAGTCCCAACACTTCCACTGCTCTCTCCAGCCCTGAATCTGCTGCTTCAACCAAAATAGGCACCGACCCGCAATCCACAACCCGTTTTCGATTATCCGGGAATGAACAAAGAGCATAAAGAGCCGTTGCTGATTCCTTTCTCTCCCGGTCATTTCCATACCGCAGAAGAGTAACAAGAGCAGAGATTGCGTCAGGATACGATCCTATTGTAGCTTTGTTCACTTCTACAACAGCTAAACTCGTTAACAGAGTAGCTGCAATCGCTTTGCAATCGGGTGACCCGACCCGTAAAACAGCCACAATCCGTCTTATCACTCCATCAGCAACTAAACCCACTTTGTTATCATCTTCTAAACTAAGATTCAAAAGCAAAGAGAGAGACTTTTCTTGTAAAACGTGATTACCGGAGTCAACACAATCTAAAGCCGCACGAACAGCTCCTGACTCAGTGATTTTCCTCCGGATTAACGAGTCTCGCTTGGTGAGTCGGACTAGGCGAGTCAAGGAATCAAGCTTTGAGGCATTAGACGACGATCGAGAGACGAGAGTGGAAATTAAGACCTGGGATTGAGACTGAGACTGTTCTTGTTGAGTCTTGGGACGTGGTTCCTTAGGGCTCACGTGAGCAAAATTAGAAATTAAGCTCCGAAGTGCGTGATTAGGAATCAAAGAAGGGTTTTCAGACAATGGAAGCTTAGTGATTGGACAAGTCCGGTTACCTGAGTCAATCCACCGTTGGATAGAGACCCGATCGAAAGTATGACCCGACTGGAGAATAACCGGGTCGGACATAATCTCAAGAGAGATCGGGCACCTGAAATCGTTAGGCAACTCAAACGCCATCTCCAAGTTTATATCTCTCAGAGTTTCCAAATGAGAAAGAGATAAGATTGAGATAAAGTGAAAGAGTGAGGGAGAGAGAAGGGGTTTATAAGATTCCTGTAAGAGCAGAGCTGAAAAACCCAAAAAAAGACGACGCTTGCTTTTCTCCGTCTTCGAAATTAAACCCAAAGAGAGAGAGAGAAGGAGACTCGTGGACCGTGAAGCTTTTGCAACAATGGCTTTTATTTTGTCAGTTATGACGAAACTGCCCCTTTTGTTTCGTGGACGTTCAGACTGAGGGGTAATTTGGACATTTTTGTCAAGAACCTTAGGCAAATCACATGATTCACGTCTCTTATGAAAGGAACCTTTTTCTTTCAAACCACGTAGGTTGAATGGACTTTCTAAGTATGTACACAATACACTCTTAATTCAAAGAAAAATTATGAAACTAATTTATACATAAAACATTAAAATCTCATTTGTTAATTCTATCAAAAAAAAACTTAATTTGTTGATGCGTTTTGTGTTTTTGTTGTGAAACATAATTGGGATAAAAATATATATAATCCAATTTGGTTACAAAAATGTGATACAAATTGGCTTGTTAACAAACACATCACCGAGGGTCAAGGACCGAGACAGTCATATTGTTCACTGTCCAAGATTCATCGTAGCGCTGGTTACTCGAACAATCGGTCTCGATAGGACTTCTTCTGACGCAATAACCTGGCTGCTTAGGCTGTGGAATCTTCGTTGTTTCGCTTCCAAGCATCAAAACCACAGACGACATCGTTGGTCTGTCCTCTGCACGTTCTTGAACACACAATAGACCAATTTGTGTGCATCTTGCGATTTCATGTGGCTTGAACGTTGATGAAGAATCAACGATGATCGGATCTACTGTATCTATGACATTTCCTTCTTTCCAATACCTCCACACCTGTCCATAATTAAGAATCAATTCCTTTTAATCATCAGACTTTGAATGGGAAACAAAAACAAGTTTGATGGACTTTAAGCTTACCCAGCCGAGAAGATTAAGGTCATAGTTCGAATTGTGGAATCCTTTGTTTCTCTTTCCACTTATAATCTCAAGAAGCAAGACTCCAAAGCTGAAAACATCCGATTTCACAGAGAATATTCCATCCATTGCATATTCTGGAGACATGTAGCCACTGCAAAATATGAACATCCAACTCTATTTAAAGATTCTTTAAAAATAAAATTTTATACGAAAACTTTTTGATATGTTTTTGGAGAATGATTTCTTACTAAGTTCCCACGACCTTCCTCGTGTTAGCTTCTGTCTCATCCCGTCCAAAGATCCTAGCCATTCCGAAATCCGAAATCTTCGGAGTCATATTTTTATCAAGCAAGACATTACTTGCTTTCAAATCTCTGTGGATAATCCTGAACCTTGAATCTTGATGAAGATATAGAAGCCCTCGAGCAATCCCATTGATAATATTAAATCTCATTTGCCAATTTAACTTCGAGCTTCGATTTTTGTCTGCAAATGTAATTCACAACCAAATTAAGAAAACCATTTTTTTTTTTTTTTACCAAAAAGATTAAAATTGTTATATCAGAGTGAACTATATAAGAAGCTGAGACACTTACCAAAAAGATGAGAATCAAGGCTTAGATTCTCCAAGTACTCATATATCAGCATTTTTTCGTCTGCGTCCACACAACAGCCAAGAAGTCGGACAAGGTTAATATGCTGAAGCCTTGCAATCAATTTCACCTCGTTCTTGAACTCACCGGTCCCTTGAACTGATGTCTTTGATAATCTCTTCACAGCGATTTCTTGACCATCAAGTAACATTCCCTGTACACAGACACTATATTATATACATAACGAAATTTTGTTCAATGATAATTTTTTTGTTTACCATCCCTTTCTGTTTACCTTATAAACAATACCAAAACCACCTTGGCCAACCATGTTGGAGCTAGAGAAATTATCAGTGGCAATGGAAACATCTTTAAACTCCATCAATGGCAATTCAAGATCCTCTGTTTTGTTTTCACTAGACGTACGTCTCCTACTTAATAATACCACTTCGTTCACGAGCAAATCTCGGGTTCTTACTTGATCCACTGCTTCATTCAAACACCAAACACACAGCCTATTTATATGATTACCAGAATCAACAAAGAAAAATACAGAAATTAAAAGTTACTAATTTACCAATTGGTGTTTCAATTGTTATTGATCGCTTCTGTCTTCTTTTCCAAAAGCAGAAGATAATGAAACATGAAAGAAGCAAAACCACTCCAATACTCAAACCTATGATTTTCGCACTTCTCTTCCTCTTGTCCTCTGCAATAGTGAGTGAGAAAAGATACGAATCGTTAATAGTATACCTAAACATAATTTCTTTTGGCATTGGAACATCCTTAAACTTAAAAATGAATGAGGAAGAAAGAAAAGTGGACGCTGCTGCTCGTATTGCATGTATTGTCTGTATCGCTGAATAGAAGACCGACACGTAAAGTAATCACTGCCACTCAATTATACAATGAGTTGCCTAATACTTATTTTTACTCTCGACTTAATTAGTTCATAATACTTATTATGGAGTTGCTCGTCGCTGTCGCAGCGATCCTTCAAAGAACAAGCCATTACTATACATATCTCATGCTTTTCGAGGGTTATTATGAACTATATGTTAATTTTATCCTAAAGTTTATAAGGCAGTAAAAATGAAAGTGTCTCCCGCTTTAATATATAAGACTAAGATTATACTCACATTATAGCATGGATTTGATTGTTTTTTTTCAATTTTTGTTCATTTAGTTTTTTAGACTTGTGTTGATGTTTTGAATATTATTTTCGAGATGTTGTTTTAGAGATCCTAAACCCAAACCGAAATCAACTCGAAATAGAGGAATCGAACTTGGCAAATTACCAAAATAGATCTTAAATCTATGTATATGAAAAACTAATCTAACTCGAATCAAAACAAAATCAATAACCAAATTTTAGCTTTTTAGATTTTTTTTCTATGAAATCTTTTTTAATTTTGAATTTTATATAAAAATACACGACCCTGAACTCGATCAATATCAAACCGAACTCTGTTCAAAAATTTAAAATACCCGAATAAGTCTTAGAACAGCCTACCAAAATACCAAATTAGAGGAACCGAACTCGACAAAATACCAGAGTAGATCCTAAATATATGTACCCGAGATTTCTCTATTAAATCCTTATTGATTTTGATTTTTGTATAAAAATTTGCAACAAAACTAATTTATTTCTATATTTAAGGATTGTTATGAATCATATGTTAATTTTATCCTAAAGTTTATAACATAAGTCAAAATAAAATTGTCTTCCGCTTTAATATGTAAGATTCTTCAAAAATTTTTTGTGTAATCTTATAATAAAATTCTGTGTATTTATGTAAAGAGATAAATTTGTGCAGTCTTAGCAATTTTGAAAGTTTATATGGGATTAACGATTGAGAGCCCGACTTTTTTGTTTAATTTATTTTTGATATAAAAATTTCAAATTAAAACTTAGGAATATTAAAATTATTAAAATATATCTGTAAAGAAATATATTCTATTTTTTGTTAGTTTCTAATTTGTGTTAGTAAACAAATCTTAATTAAACTTGACCCAAAAAAAAAAAACCTTAATTAAATACGCATACTATTTTGATAATATACTTTAGTAGTATTAATATATTTTGTACTATAATTTTGATATTATTAAATATATAAGAAATATACTTTAATATTAACGAAAAAAATAATATTTTAATATCAAAGTTATTGAAAACATATAGTTCATAGACACATTTTCCATCTCGACCAAAAAAAGAGAGACACATTTTCCATTATATTGAACTATAAACATACTTTATTAATGAATAATAGTTTTTTTTGATATTATTATATGAATATGTACTATATAAGATATGATATTAATAAAACCTTAATAATTATGTCAATGCGATTTCGTCATAGACTACATATTTTCGTGTTTAAACGTACAATATTTTAAATAATAATATTTTAAAGCTAATTGTGACTTATATTAAAGAAAAGTACAATAATATATCTGCAATGAAAATAATTTTGAATACAATAAATTTTTAAATAATTATGTAATTAAATATTTCTATCCTCTATTTGAAATATTTTCCATATTTAATTTTTTTTAATATCCATCTTTTTAAAAATCTTATATGGGTTAAAAATAAATTTATTACATTTTTCGATCTATTTAGTTTAACTTTTTACAAAGAACTTAAAGTTTAATTTTTTTACATATCTATACTATGTTGGATAATTCCTTAGCTTAGGCTCCAAGTTATCTTTAGATAAGAGTTAGTTACTAG
>OVAX01002058.1:14506-34613 GCA_900406405.1 Lepidium africanum | reverse complement strand
TAAAATGTACCTGAGCCTGCAAAAGACTCGGAAAGACTCCAAAAACACATAAAAGACTATATAAAAGGACTTATATCATGGCTGAAAAACCGGAAAAACCATGATATATCAGTACCTGAGGACTACGAAATATCAGCAGACCCAACATGTGTTATAGGGAGAAAATTGCCATCTCCTACCATGATAGTATTAGATCCGTGATATGGTTGAGACTAGGTGAGCATGTGAGGTGCATTGGTGACATGTGCACTATCTCCCGAGTCGGCATACATTTATGTCCTGAGCTTTCTTTAACATTAGAGATGTGCATCCCAGCTACAGCAGCTGGAATATCTTCATGCTGATAGCTGTTATCAAAACGATGCCAACATTTTAACTCCATATGACCTTTCTTACCACATATTTGACAAATGGGTCTATCACCAGGTGAGGAAGATTGATTAGATCCAGATATTTGCTGATGGAAACCTCTTCCACGGGTTGAATAAGAGCTTCTACCGTGGCCACCTCGTCCTTTGTTGCTGAAATAGTTTCGGGAATCAGAGACTTGGAAAGCCATGTGTGGATTTACAATAGATACTGAAGCAGTGTATAATTTGAGTCGATCTTCAAAGCTGTTTAAGCGAGTGACAATATCTTCAAACGAAGGACCTGGGTAAGTATCTATGGCATTTTTTAGCATAGTAACAATAGATTCATACTCTCTGCTTAAACCTTGAAGAGCAGCAAATATCTTCATCTTCCCACTAAGAGGATTTCCAATAGAGTTCAACAGATCACAAACATTCTTAACCTCAGTTAAATAATCACACATAGACTTATTTTCCTTTGAAATTGTTTGCAGTTTTTGTTGAAGCTCAAACAATCTAGAGGATGAGGTACGGTTAAAATATTGAGAGAGAGTGTACCAAACATCTTGTGAAGAGTCACAGCTTATCACCAAACTGAGAATTTCTTCAGATATAGAACCCATTAGCCATGATTTTACCACCTGATTTGATCTTCTCTAGAGATTGTAATTTGGGCTTTTGGTTTCAACCTCATAACATTCATCATCCATTGTCATTGTGATAGCAGCAGTTTAGGGGGTAGAGCCATCGAGAAAACCAGACAAACTCAACCCAGAGAGAAAGGATTCGAACTGAGATCTCCATAGCATATAGTTTCTTTCAATTAATTTGATAGTAACACAGTTTGAGATATTGAGGAGAGGAACGGAAGAGAGGTCCATGGAAGGTTCCATGAAGCTCTGATACCATGAAAATAAAGCTGAAGCTTATTAAGAAGAATTGTATTCTGTATTTCTCATTAAATTTTACCAATTACATCAGTCCATATATAGAGATCAATACAACTTTCTAGAGCCAACGCCAGATGGCAATTTCTTAGCTCATTGTACAAACCTGCAAAACGGCATATTTATTTTCTGTTGGGATTACAAATTCAGGACTGATATTCTCTATTTTCTTGTTGCCTCTTTTTGTCGTTATCTGCAAAAGGTTTCTGAAACTTCAATTCGTTGATGGGCCTTGCATTAACTCTTCAGCCCAAATTGGTATTATGGTGAACGACAGCGTTTTGCTTTTGCTCTTCAGCTTTGAATGCTTAAATAAGACTCATTCAGGCCAACTAGAAATTTTATTATATTTACATGTTTTGCTTTCTTCCCAAAAGATTTACAACAACTACAATTATTACAGCTTCCAACACAATCTGCTCCATTAAAATCATCACAGAGTTTTCAGTGTGGTGTAATTTCTAAAAAGTTCTATGGAAACATGTTGGAGAGACCAGATTTGTTGAGTTAGTTGATATGATCTTGGAAGATTAATATATGAAATCAGACCATCAAATCATTCCCAATCTATGAAGCTTTATTGAATCGAAGGATGGTACGATAAACTTGTTTACCGATAGAATTCAAGATCCATCATACCAAAAAAAAACAAATTCAAGATCCAAGACTTCACCACATTATTGCAAC
Organism: Lepidium africanum; assembly: GCA_900406405.1. NCBI lineage: Eukaryota > Viridiplantae > Streptophyta > Magnoliopsida > Brassicales > Brassicaceae > Lepidium > Lepidium africanum. Next base: position 32,629 of record OVAX01002058.1, on the reverse strand, counting down.
AAGACCAAATCTGGAAACCAAAAGCTAACTAAAGAGGTCATAACAAAGATCCATCAACAAAAGCTAGCTTTTTCTTAGCATCCAAAGTAGTGGTCGTAGCAATTTTCCAAGAAGAAAATCTTGTTCCATCAAGTACCTCAAAGATGACGACATTTCCCCGATTATCACCACTCGTCAAAGCAAACAAAGGTGAATGTCCGTGTGATCACTCAAAGAAAATAAATGAATCGGAGGAGCTTAAGGAATTAGAGCAATAAACAGTGAATGATTCATACGAGAAGGAGAATCTTCAACCGGAGACTTCAATCAGATCGTGCGACGCTGCAACTTGCGAACAAAAACCATCGCTATTGGTCCAAGAAGACTAAGTTGAAATCAGTCGAAGAAACACAAAGATAAGACCGATAGCGAACCAGGGAGATGAAATCGAGGCTAAAAGAATATCAAATCTCACCGGAGAAGACGACATAAGCAACAATGAAAGCTAGCAAAAACTCTAATACCATAACAAATTTAAGAATGATATTTGTTATAAAAAATAAATTTTGTTATTCAACAATAACTCTGATAACAGAGTTGTCAACTTGTGTAAACTGGAAATAACCACATGATTTCATCTGAATTAGTTTACAATAACCAATATCTTATTTCCTCAAAATCTGAGTGAACGATGATCTTTAGAGAAGTGATATTATACTCAACTATTCTCAAAAATCTAATTATCACCAAGAGAGATGAAACTCTACTGGATGCGGATTTGAATATAATTACCATAAACGCAGCTATAACAATGGAAGATCTGCTGTCATTTATAGCTACAATTGAGAAACGGTGGGACCCACTGAGAGGGTTTCATTTCAGTAAATAAATTCCGCCGGCAATGTCCACAGATAAGGAGGATCATCAGCCATCGACGGAATTGATAAAGACGAAATGATAGATGAGGAGGAGAATATCAATACGAGGAGAAGGATTGAAAGATTCGATAGCATGTATAAAAATAGTGTTCTTGGTCACTACAATGGTTGCTTGCTATCAGCCATAAGGAGAGAGTGAAACTAAAATGAATTAACCATGAGTAGTATAGCAAATAAGTTAAACAATTACGTGATTGTATAACATGAAACTGAAATTATAAGTACATAACAAATACAATTGTGTGGGTTACTAGTAAAACTTTAAAGCTTATCAAAGGAGTTATCATGCTATCTATAGTGTATGCAAGTATAGAATATTTTATGTATCTACACGATATTACACATAAACAACGAATTCTTCATAGAATGATTGGAGTAATACTTTAGTAAAAATCAAACATCGAAACAATCGAAAGTCCACAATAGTTATCAGGCTGAAAGATTTTCTCTGTTTAAGGAAAGCCAGGGGGTTGCTTATATGTGTATTGCTGATTTTAACGCGATATAAAAATCAGGACTAAAACTAACAGTACACTCCACAATACTGAGGGGAACATGGTAGTGTCTATTGAGGTTGCTGAACTCAGGCCTGTATAGGCGACTGAAGCTAAAAGAGCCAACGTAGCTATACCGGTTGTGAGTGGAGGTAAGATATCTTGCCTGTATTTAATAGATAAAGAAAACTTGTAACACATTTAATAAACGCTAAACAATAATGTTAAACATTTACGTAATATCATAACGTGGAATTGGAAATATAAGTACATAATAAAACACATAAATAGTTAGAGGACATCTCATTGAAATTAAAAAAATTGTAGATGAAAAAAAATCATGTGACATGGAAATAAAACTAAAAAGAAGTTTACCATCGATGATACAGAAAACAAGTTAAACATTTACGTTATTGCATAATACGTAACTGAAATTACAAGTACATAACATATAAAGTTTTATGGGACATGACGGGTAAGAGCATCAGCTTTATGATTTAAGATCCGTGGAATAACAAAAAGGGAGAAAAATAAAAATAAAGAACTTAGCCGTGAAAACTCTTCCTGATAGGGAAGGAAAGCCAGCCACTCTTCTGGATGATTAAAGATTTGCAACACCGTCTCATTGTCCGTCGATCTTTTCACCTCTGTGATTTGAAGCGCCAGGAGAGATTCTATCGCCCAAAGAACAGTTTCGATCTCTGTATATAAGGCAGAAAGACTCCGGTTGACACTCCAAGCCCCCATACATAGTTCCTCCATTGAATTTGGAATATAGAACTAGCCAAAACCAGTTTTAAAGTCCGTATTTTTCCAGGAAGCGTCCATGAAACATTTGAAGCCTGTGAAATTTTGATTAGTTGTGGATGGAAAAGTCCACAATAGTTATCAGGCTGGTAGATTTTTTCTGTTTAAGGAAAAGTTATGGGGTTTCTTATATGTGTATTATTGATTGTAATGCGATAAAAAAATTTGGACTAAAACTAATATTACAGTCCACAATTTGAGGGAACATGGTAGTGGCTATTGAGGTTGCTGAAATCAGGCCTGTATAGGCGAATGAAGCTAAAAAAAGCCAACGTAGCTATACCGGTTATGAGTGGAGGTAAGATATCTTGCATGTATTTAATAGATAAAGAAAACTTGTAACACATTTAATAAAGGGAGTATGACTAGAATGAGACAATATATACGTTTAATAACTAGAATGGGATGAAAATACTATGGACTTATTGTTGGTTATATAATACTAATGTACCCTTCGTCGCTAGAATGGAAAAAAAAAATTTACGGAATTGCCATTGCGTTGACCTGGGCTGTCTGGGACAAGTCTTCTGCATATTTTGTTATAATTTTACATATTTTTGAAAAATATGCAACATAGTTTTATAAGTATGCGACAACTATGTAATATTTTAAAGTCCATATGTCTACATAATTAAACGATGGTAATTATGCCTCAGAGTTATCTCCTTAGCAATACACAGTTTTACTAAGTATGTTGCATAATTGGTATCTGTGTGAGTAAATTTTAAAAATAAGTATGCTTCATAGTTATTTGAATTGAATGTACATAATCGTATCAAATAGTGTTAGAAGTTTTAGCATACATATATATATATATATATATCTGTAACATGGTGCCTAACATAGTACTTGATGTTTGCCAATATTGCTTCCCTTTGCACTACGTGCTAACCATTATATCCATCTGCTAGTATATGATTATGTACTTTATGATCTTATTATTATGTAAAAACCAGAAAAGAGTACTTTCTGTTATGTGTGATGTTTATGTTGTATACACCATTGTTTATGTAACATATTTGAGTTGTTGTTGGTTGGTTGGTAGGTGTCCGAAACGTATAAGAGATGTAATGATGACTGAAATTAAATGAATGGGCTTCAAACACAACAGGCCCAACAGCCACTTATCCACCTGAGTCCAGTATATTTGCAAGTTCTGAAAGGTTTTGTTGTTCTACTTTGTTACATGCGAAGTTGCCTTAGTCACGTGTTGTTTGGTTTCTCTTTTTCGAAGTGTCATTCGATACGTACTAATACATAATGTGATGCTTGCTTACGAGTGGTGGGATGAATCAAAACATGAAGTCGAACTTAACATTATAACTATGTCACAACGTTGCGTATAATTATGTAAACGACAAGAAATTTGGTAAGACAACTATGTAGAAATAAGCTTCAAACATAACAGGCCCAACAGCCACTTATCCACTAGAGTTCAGTATATTTGCAAGTTCTGAAAGGTTTTGTTGTTCTACTCGGTTGCATGCGTAGTTGCCTTAATCACGTCTAGTTTGGTTTCTCTTTTGTGAAGTGTCATTCGAGACGTACTAATACATAGTGTGATGCTTGCTTACGAGTGGTAGGACAAATCAAAACATGAAGCCGAACTTAACGTTATAACTAAGTCGCAATATTGCGTATAATTATGTAAACGACAAGAAATTTGGTAAGATAACTATGCAAAAATGGGCTTCAAACATAACAAGCCCAACAACCACTTATCCACCAGAGTCCACTATATTTGTAAGGTATGAAAGGTTTTGTTGTTCTACTCGGTTGCATGCGTAGTTGCCTTAATCGCGTCTAGTTTGGTTTCTCTTTTGCAAAGTGTCATTTGAGACATACTAATACGTAATGTGATGCTTGCTTACGAGTGGTGGGATGAATCAAAACATGAAGCGGAACTTAACGTTATAACTATATTGCAACATTGCGTATAATTACGTAAACGACAAGAAATTTGGTAAGATAACTATTTAGAAAACGAGCATAGGTTTGTAACACAAAAACAAACAAACAAAGGCACAACGCCATAAAAGTCAATGGCACTTAAACTTATCTCGGATTCAGCCTTGTGTTTAAGTACGTTGGCAACCATCTTCGTGTAAGGCTTCATTTTATATTTCAGCCTCGCTTTGCCTTTGTCAGTGAGTAAACATTTGGATGTCAGAGTATTATAGTCAGAAGTATTGGTATCATGTATTATCTATTGACCTGCGTGGAAGTGCAGAAAAATTTACCACGCGAGTGTTGATTGAAATAATGAATATCTTCCTCGGTTAAACGGATGCCAAAAAGTTGGCGAATACCTCCGCAGTTATGCCCTCCTGCCGGTCCCAAGCCTCTCTGTCACACCTGCTCAACCAACTCCATGTGAAGTCACTCGGCCTAGAAATAGCCACATGAGGTTTCGTGAAATACCAAAGCACTCATCCCACGATGACCCTTTGGGCTGTAAGCATGGCGTAGTCTAGCGGTTTCCCACTCTCTGAAGTAGTCGAGCAATTCTGGGTTCCCCATACCTACCCACTACACAAAACGACTATAGAGTATGTGTGAGAACTGGTACAATACTGAGTTGTAATACATAAAGTACCTGAGTGGAACAAAACTCTACTTGTGTTTTGGGATCCTTTCCCTGCCCTGTATTTTGGATGATAAGAATTGGGGGCCATATGATATGGTGGTCAGGTTGTTCATGTAACCAAGTGGAGGCCTGAGAAGTTCCTTGAGTCCCCCCTTATCTAGACCTTACTAGTGCTTAAAACAGTTTCCTTCTACATTGTCATCGACGAGGGCTTTCATTTTCCTTGTTAAGGTAACCGCGAGTTATGAATGGAGGCTTCAATGTACTGTTTTCTTGGCCTTTGCATGAGAAGTAAGGGATTCCCGATTAAACTGGTCTCCGGAACCACGTTCTCCATGACAACCTAGTCATTTCCACAACCTTTTGCTAGCCTCTAGAATCGCCAATCGGTTGATCTCCTACAAGAAATTATTGACCAGATCCTTTGTAGTATTGTGACTATCGGATTCACTGCTCCCATCGGAGTCATTACCACCAACAGCTTCATCAGAATAGTAAGCAACATGTTCTTTTCTTTTGGAACTCATTTTTGGTATTTTGGTAAAAATTAGTAATTACAATGTGATGAGTAGGATCGTTGGTAGGAGTTATCTATTTATAGTGTAGGCTAATAAGACCGAAGCTAGGGTTGCAGAGATAAATTTGTTTACCACGGAAAAGTATGTAAGCTAGGAAGTATAAAGATGCAGAATTTTGATGTTCTTTTATTGTCGTTACCGATGAAGCGATAAAAACACAGCGAATGTGAATAAATGCAGGTAATGAGGCTACATTTAAAACTAATAGTATGTACAGTGAAAAAAGTAAAACAAGTAGAATTTTCTATTTTTATGTATTATCGTTACCTACCCACGCATAAAAATATAGCCTATTTGATTAAATAGATAACAATTCTACACTCACTTTAATAAATATATATGATGCATATAGAAAAATGCAGCACTGTCGTTGTAAGTATCTGGAGTAAATTTCTAGTCTGTGGATCAGTCGTGTTTCTTTAATGTTGTTAATCAGCAAAAGAAAAATGTATCGTGAGTATATTAAGAATGTAGAGGAAGTTGTGAATAAATGTAGACAACAATGCTACGTAAGTAATTACGATTTATTAATCGCAGATGTAGTGCCTTGCATACACTGCTATTTATGCAACATAAGATAGTAACTGGCTTCAAACATAATTGCCCAACATCCACTTATATAGCAGAGTCCATAATAGTTGAAAGGGTTTAGTTATTCTACTTGGTTGGTTGCATGAAGTTTAGTTTTTCTTACACAAAATCTTATTCGAGACATATATAGAATTTTAACATGTAGACGTCAATTCTTCGAGACATATCCACACGTCTTTGGCATGAGGAGTGGAACGAATTAAAATATGAAGCCAAGTATCGATCGAATACTTAAATATAATTATATATATGTAGTCAATTAACAAAGTTAATAATTCATGTAGTTTTACATAGAAAAAAAAACAAAGTTCTGAAAAAAAAACCATATAAGGCAAAGGCAATTAACTTTGTCTTGCCCGCCTGTTATCACTCCCCTCCTGCTCATTGACTTCAGCCTCACGTCTCAACACATTGGCAACCACCTCTGTGTAAGAGTTCATTTCGTATTTGAGCCTCATGTTGCCTACTTAGTGAGTAATAGATTTGGATGTCAAAGTATTAAAGGCAGAAGTATTGATATCATGTAAGATTTAATGACCAGTCGAGAAGTGGGGTGAAAAATTACCACGCATGTGTTGATTGAAGAATTGTATATCTTCTTCGGTAGCACAGAAGCCAAATAGTTGGCGAAGACCTCCAGAGTGTCGCCGGTCCTGACGCTCCCAAGCTACTCTGTCACGGTGTTAGTAAACGAACTCCATGTGGAGTCATTCGGCCTGGAAATAGCCACACAAGGTTTCGTGAAATACCAAAGCACTCATCCCACGATGACCCTTTGGGCTGTAAGCATTCTTGTGGTCTAGCAGGCTCCCACTCTTTGAAGTAGTCAAGCAATTATGGGTTCCCTATACCTACCCACCACACAAAAAGATTACAGAATCTATATGAGCACTGAAACAATAGTTAGTTGTAATACATAAATTATTTGAAAAAATTTACCTATTGCGTTTTGGGATCCTTTCCCAGCAATGTGTTCTGGATGATTACAATGGGAGGCCATACGATAGGGTGATCAGGTTGGTCCTCGTAATCAAGGGGAGGCCAGACAAGTTCTTTCATTACACCCTTATGCAAACCTTTCCACTGCCTAAAAAACTGTCCCTCCGCCTCCTCCTTTGCGACGTCTTTCATCTCTCTGGTTAATGCTTCCGAAAGTTGTGAATAGAGGCGTGGCCGTATAGTTTTCTTTGCCTTTGCATGTGAAAGAAGGGAATCCATACTATAACGGCTTGTGAAACCACATTTATCATGACAGGCTAGGTATATCCATTGGCTCTTGTTTGCCTCTCGATACGTCATTTTGTTGATATCTTGCAAGAACTTATTGACCAGATCCTTTGCAGTATCGTGATTATCAGAGTCACTATACCCATTGGAGTCACAAGCATCAAAAAATTCATCAGAATAGTATGCAACATGTTCTTTTCCTTTCGAACTCATCTTTGTTGTTTTTGGTATTTTTGGTAGAAGTTATTGAAATGTAATGAGTGGGAATGTTGGTAGGAATGATATATATTTATAGGGTTGGCTGATAACTGAAGCGATGGTTCACTAAAAACCTTCCTTTTTGACACTTCAAAATCCTTCCATCTATTCAATGTACATGCCGCATCGTGAAACGGTGTCTACGAACATGATACGGCACGAGACTTTAAATGATAACTGCTTTGGGAACTTCCTTTTTACCATGCAATAAATACGGAAGGTTAAAATCTAACAATTATTTATGTACCGTGTGAATTGAAAAGATGTATCATTTTCAATAATTATGTATCAATTTTGCTGACGGCGCTTTTGACGCATCGCTAACCGTGAACTTATTAAATGTATATACCGATATCGGGAATCAGTGTGTTTGAACATAATGTGCCACACGACTTGCAAATGATAACTGCTTTTAAACTTGGTGTTGATCGTGCAATAAATGTGGGGATATTCAAAGTGTAAGTATGTAACGCGAGTGATAACAATGCTACATTGTAGCAATGGTACATTATAATAAATGAATACACGTATATAACAATGCTACATTATAATAATTAGATACAATGTTTCGAAGCAGATAAGTGCCTCCACACCTTGAGAAATCGGGAATCATAAACACTTTGAATCCATAATTCCTTGACTCGATTCCCACAGTATAATGTATCTGCCGAACATCCCAAACGCTATTGTTAGAGATATTGTGCATCATGTTGGCCTGGGCGGATTTTGTTGGTTAGGGGCTTTTATTCGTGCGAGTCCTTATCTCAGCGGCATTGCATTGTCCGAGGAGGTGTTGGCGGAGGTCGAAGTGGAGGAGATTAATGACGAATCACCATATCAGCCTTTTTGGCACCGTTGCTTAGACGCGAGTAATCCGACGGCTATTAGACACGAGTAATCTGATGTCTATTAGACGCGAGTAATCCGACGTGTGCATCAGGACATCTGCCCAGAAAGGCCATGGATTAACTAATGTGGTCGGCAACTCGCGCTGTTTTGTATGCACGATTCGCATGTGCTGCATTCATGTGTATTGGTGGGAAACTGGAAGCTAGTCATTATGCCTACAGTTCCTTGCTGGACACAGAAGAAGCACTCGAGATTGGAAACCAAGTCTATGCTATAATCGGCGATATATGAACGTCGAGTGGCTATACGTATTCATTCAGCGAGTTCTTAGGTTACGTTCCTTCTTGTTTTATGGTGCACCACACATATATATATGCCTTCCCTTGTAGTATTTCTCTACACTTTGCGTTAATGATTCTCTCGCTTTTCTATAGCATCTACTATGTAGTAACATGCCGTAAAGTATGTACCCACATATGGCATATATGCAGTTTATGTAATTTATGTGCCGGTATGTACATATATGTGTATGTACTGATGTATTTAGACAGTTTTCGTACGTAATACGTATTATACATACATAGTAATTCTATCATCATAGTAATGCTAAATAGTTATCGAGCGGTCATGTATTGTTCGCCTATGATTGCATCTACTATGTAGCCATGTACTGTGAAGTATGTAGCTGCATATGGCACATATGTATCTCATGTAATTTGTGCACTGATGTGTTAATAAAGTTTTTTGTGTGTAACGTGTATTATACGTCCGTAGTAATTCCATCATCATAGGAACACTAAAGAGTACTAGATAGCTTAAGTATTTTCGCCTATACTTGCATCTACTATGTAGTTACGTAATGTAAAGTATGTACCTGCATATGGCATATATGTAGCTATTGTAATTTATGTATTGGTATGTACATATGTGTAATTTATGCATTGATGCAGTAATAAAGTTTTTGTGTGTAACGCGTATTATACATCCGTAGTAATTCCATCATCATAGGAACGCTAAAGAGTACTAGATAGCTTAAGTATTTTCGCTTATGCTTGCATCTACTATGAGCTATGTAATGTGAAGTATGTACTTTCATATGGCATATATATAGCTATTGTAATTTATGTATTGGTATGTACATATGTGTAATTTATGCACTGATGTGTTGATAAAGTTTTTTGTGTAACACGTATTATACGTCCGTAGTAATTCCTCATCATAGGAACGCTAAATAGTACTGGATAGCTCAAGTATTTTCGCCTATGCTTGCATTTACTATTTAGCTACGTAATGTAAAGTATGTACCTGCATATGGTATATATGTAGCTTTGTAATTATGTACTTGTATGTATATGTGTAATTTATGCATTGATGTGTTACTAAAGTTTTTTGTGTGTAATGCGTATTATATGTCCATAGTAATTCTATCATTATATGAATGCTAAAGAGTACTGGATAGCTTAAGTATTTTTGCATATGCTTGCATCTACTATATAGCTACGTAATGTAAAGTATGTATCTGCATATGGCATATATATAGCTATTGTATTTATGTATTGGTATGTACATATGTGTAATTTATGCAATGATGTGTTAACAAATTTTTTTTTGTGTAACGCATATTATACGTCCATAGTAATTCCCTCATCATAGGAACACTAAAAATTAATGGAGCGTTTATCTATGCGAATGGTATTCATTGCCTTCGAAACCCTAACTATTTCACTCCGAAACCCAAAATTCTAGTAGTCTTCCAGTGATGCCTCCGCCTTACATTCCACAGTATATAATGAAAGACCTCGTCATGCGTGTTGGTCGTGAGGGTTTTGGACATTTAGGTCCTTTNTGTTGGTCGTGAGGGTTTTGGACATTTAGGTCCTTTCATTGCCGTAGGTGGAATTATCCGTAGAATTGTAATTTCTGATGAAATTCTGGTGGAGGTCAACCTGGAAGAGTTCACTTCTGTTGTTTCGCTAAGGAACAATGACTCCATATACTTACCTTTTTTGATTCGTTGTGTAAATGTACGCAATCCTAAGGCCATATATGTCATTGCGGTACGTACCATGGTGAGATCTGGTCCATCAGAAGGGTCACTGAGGCAACTAGGTTTTGCATCAGATTTTGGCCGTCTCTATGCGAAATTTGCCTACGCTGTGTTCAACTGTGAGTATGGACGACTTGATATTAGGAATCATCTATTCGATGACTTCCTAGCGAAGATCAGGGATTTCAGACGATCTTGTCAGATTGCGGATGAAGTGTTTGAAAAAATTCACGCGATCAAACGTTATCCTTCTACTTCTTTCTATAAGCATTACCATTTCTGGGAGAATTTTCCTTGTTGCAGGCATATAAAGTACGTGAATTTTGCAGGGTCTGTTTTGGGTTTTGTTATACGTTAACCCTCATTGATGTGTGGTAAGTTTTTCTATGTTTCCTTGATGCGGGCATAAGAATGTACGTGATACCTGTAAGCTTATGATGTCATCGTAGTTATGTATGTAACGCTATCAGTGACATATTACAACCTTAGTATGCCATAAGTGTGTCATGTGCATATTTTGGGAAATTCTTGTGTACACTACATATTTGTGATGCTATATATAGTAGCTGACGTTACGTAACAATGTCACATAATGATGAATGCATCAACATATGCTGATTTCCATGTCTTAGATATGTTATTATTATGTAACATATATGTGTAGTTATGTAGCACACAATAACAGATAAGCAATGAATTTATGTACCATATATATGTGAATTACATTGATACAAAATAATACGAGATTATTATGTAATTGTGTTTAGTTTAACACTTTAAATATGTAGTAGCTGATGGTATGTAATAATGTTGCATACCAATGTATTTAGAATACCGACGTACATGTGACACGTGTTTATTACAATATCGCATATTTCTCGTTGATATATATTGTTTGGTACATTATTATTCTCCTTGCGTATTTGTTAACAAAATATGTACATAGTTAACACGACAAACCCTAAAATTTTCAACGGCCGCTGTATTTAAAGACCGCCATCGGCTAATCAGTAAACTTCTCTTTAATATCTCAAGAATGTCGGATCTTAACTTCGAAGAATTCGAAGCCAATTTGGTCTTGTCGATGAAGGCTCACCGTGCATGTCATTTTTCATGCGTTGCGTTGGCGTTAGGAACCACACTACCGAGTACATCTGGGATTAGGATAGTTAATTTCAATGGGCCCATCGCCGAATGGGTTTAAGTTTGTCGGTTACGCAGCAAATTTCAGCTATGCAAAAGGCCAGTTCGCGAATGGAGCGCTCTTATACTAAGCATGCGATCCCGACTACGGTGACGTTGTACTATAGTCATTTCTCGATGGTTACCCAAATATCACAGTGCCTTATGTGTTGGGGACCGGGTCCATCGGCTCATGAGGGAAATTGCTGACTCAGATATTCGTAGATTCAGATGGATGCTAACACCATGTGTGTTGCAACGCATGTGGATGATGCAGTTCCCGTATGTAGACGTTGCTTTGTTATATACTTTCTCTCTATACTCATCAATGTATGCTGATGTCTATGTCTTTCACCAATACGTTTATTTAGCAAAGACGGTGAATTTGACGCCTGAGTACCCCTTAATTTTATTAGCGCTATTATTATTATGTAATCGAGATATTTAGTAATGTAGCATGAGAAGCGATGAACGTATGTAACATATATCCCAAGTGTAGTTCTTATAAGTTACAGACCAAAACGGTTGACCTGTGCCGTATTCTGATGTACAGAAATGACATAAATATGTAGATCGGTTACCATCTATATATAATATATTAATAAAGTGTCAAATCAACGCCCATGGTTAATATGTTGGCGTCATTAACGCGGAAAAGGATATGATAGTAGTTGTTGTGGTAAAATTTGCGGGGGAGGACATATATGTACTCATAGGAAGTATACAATGAGTTTCATAAATATGTAGCCTTAAACAAGTATGTACTATAAAAAGAAATTTACCATGTCGTTTCTTTCATAAAAATCATGTCTATGTAGCTTTCTTGCCCTTTATGGTAAACATGTACATGTGTATCAAGGATACGTTGAGTATTTATGTGGTATAGTTAACGAGTCTAACCGATATATATGAAGTCTGTATTCCTAAGTCAAAAGCTCGCTGGGGTAGGAATTTAGAGGATAAACCCAAACATAATTTCTTCTCGCATCATGATTACTGCTCACATTCCATGAGATATTGTTGTAGACATTGTGCGCCGTGTTGGCCATAGTGGTTTTTCGAAATCTGTATCCTTTCATTACCTCGGGCTTGTACCTGCATTCGATTGCCTTCTGTAATGAAGTTTTGGTCGATGTCAACATTGACGAGTTTATTTATGAGGTTTGTCTGACTAGCGCCGGTTCTCTTTACTTGCCTTTCTTTCGTCGTTGTCTGGATGCGCGTAACCCTGTAGCGATGTACGTCTGTGGGCTACGCACTTTGGCTTCATCCACCGAAGCACGATATGCTCCTACAGAATTCTTTAATAGTGCTATGGACAAAGTCCTATTTGCATCAGCCATCAATGTACTACATGCTGACTTTGCGTATGCTGCGTTTACATGTCTTATTGGTAAGCCAAGTCTTGGTAGCTTGTTTTTCACCTTGTTTTTATGGGATGTTTCAAACTTGGTAGTGGCAAAGGAGATAACTCTTGATGTTTGTTACCAGGTCTGGAAAATCGGAAGTAAGACCGGCTCCTCGTTCCACCATCTTTACAGTCTTTGTGATAATCTTCCCGGATGTGGCCACCGATTACCTGATGCTATGTGTACCCACTGTTTCGGGTATTTCTATACGTTATAGATTCTTGATACATGCTAAGTTATTTTTGGGACACCTTAGCTTTTGCCTACGATTTGTTAATCTAACGTCGGGATCGACCGTGAAGGTAAATATGAAACGGCATAATATATGTATAAGTATGTACTATGTGTTGCGTAGAGGTCTGCATAAATGTGGCCATAATTTATATATTTATGAAAATGTACCTACATATATATATCTACCTACATATCTATATGAAAGCATTGTATAAGGTACTTAAGTATGGTACATTGCTTCTATAAATATGATAATGTAGTTTCCCGTTTTTTATGTAACTGTGTTGTTTAATATTTAATGTATCGTACATAGTAGCTACAATTTGGACATTAACAACACTGAACTCTCATTTTACACTGCAAAGTACTAACCCTAATCAGACAACTGTGTTGAGCTGATGTCTACATGTCATACTACAACACGCCTATATGTACGAAACTCTAATATTCTGAACAGAAACCCTAACTCGTTCTATCTCAAAATGAGATGACAACGAAGCATCCCGACACCATAAATTCCACCGGACATAATGAAAGACATCGTAATGTGTGTTGGTCATCACAATTTCTGAAATCTAGGTCTGTTTATTACCGCGGGTCACTTCCTGCGATCCATTGCATTGTCTGATGAAGTGCTGGTGGGGGCCAATACTGACGACTTCAGTATAGTTTCTTCGCTCACCAATGATGACTCTATGTACTTGCCATTTTTCTGCCATTGTCTAGATGCACAAAATTTGGTGGCCTTATTCGTCACTGGCCTTCGTATGTTGGCGAAAAGTGGTCCGTCTGACGAGGTGTTGGTACAACTACATGTGGCGTCTGATCATGGACTACCAAACGCCAAATTTGCATGTGCAGCTTTCCACTGTTTATCTGGCCGGAATGATATCGGCTACCCCCTATTCAAAGAATTCATGACTGAGGTTGACAAATTAGTTAATGGCCACAATATTTCGCATCAGATGTTTTTTTTGTCAATGAAATGGCAGGTCATCTTTCTCGTACTTTCTACGATCTCTACGACTATTGGTCTGAATGGCCCCCGTGCGGACATATATAATCTGATCATATTTGTAAGGCATGCTTCGGCTTTTACTACACAGAGGCGTTACTGGAAGTGTGCTGAGTTGCTCGGAAAATGACGCATGCTTTCTCGCCCTGGCTTCTTCATGGAGGTAAACATATGTAATATTTATATCAGTTAATCGTGTTAATATGTAAACTTTTGATAACAAATGTAAAATACTTCCGTACTGTGTTTACAAATGCCCAAACTATGTAAAAAAGGTTTATGTAGCTTCGTCGTCTATAAATATGTATGCCTTATATCCACAATTAATGTCTCCTTAAATGTAGTCGGGTTTAAGTTATTAAAAATGTGGCTTCGTGCAGATTAATATGTAGTACGGTAAGGCAGACTATGTAACACATCTTTATGTAGCTTTTTTGTCTATAAATATGTATGCTTTATATCTACAATTAATGTCTCCTTACGTGTAGTCGAGTTTAAGTTATTAAAAATGTGGCCTCATGCAGATTAATACGTAGTACGGTAAGGCAGACTATGTAACACATCTTTATGTAGCTTTGTCGTCTATAAATATGTATGCCTTATATCAACAATTAATGTCTCCTAACGTGTAGTCAAGGTACGCGCTTAAGTTATTAAAAATATGGCCTCGTGCCGATTAATATGTAGTACGGTAAGGCAGACTATGTAACACATCTTTGTGTAGCTTTATCGTCTATAATTCTGTTTGCCTTATAGCCACAATTCATGTTTTCTTACGTGTAATTATGGTACGCGCTTAAGTTATTAATAACGTGGCCTTGTGCAGATTAATATGTACGACTGTTCAGTCTATGATGATTAGTATGCGCTACCAGAAAACACAAAAACGAATCAAACAAATGTGACATAGATACGCTTATCACACACTGTACAACATAACCTAATTTCCCACTGACACTCTTAGGACCTCCCTCGCCACCACCCGAAAACGTATCCAATCAGATCTCAACTTCACCCTACCATGTATGTATGCGTTAAATACTTGGAGATCTCCCTATTGCACACAGTAGCTAAAGAGTTGGCACTGACCCCCAATATACCTATTTTTTTGGCTATCCCATGCGGCTCTACTTAACCCTTGATTAAAAAACTCTGTGTGGAGTCGCTCAGCCTAAAAATAGACAGGGGCAGTCTCCTCGAAAACCAACGCACTCATCCCCAAATGTGCAGTTAGTCCATAGGAATGGCGTGCTTTCACAGGCTCGAACCGTTTGAAGTATTCCGTCAATTCTGGGTTTCCCATCCTGATCTACTAATATATGAAAACAGTATATTAGTTTCCGAATACCTTGGGCGGTTCAGAAAGTTGGGCGGAACGCATTACCCATTTTGTATTCGGAATGACATGAAACTAAGTATTCTGGATGATGACGATCGGAGGCCATACGATGCAACGAGCGGAAGGCAAAGTCGGTATCACTGGAGGCCACACCAGATCATTCACCTTGCTCTTATCGAAACATTTCCACATCCCGAAAAACTGTAGTTTGTTATTTTCCTCGACGGCCGGTCCACGAAATGCAATCTCCAGTGCTATCACTTGCGCCATTTCCTAGTGGAGGATAGCTCTATTTCCTGTCCTTGCCTTCCCGTGACGTAAAAGGGCATCTAGGTTATACGTTGCATCGACAGTAATCATGTCCTGACATGTTGCGTACTTACATTGTTTCGCCCACACGTGATCAATATTCATCCTGTCGAATACCTGGAAGAATTTGAACAGTAACTCGTTTTTCTTGATTGTCGTGGGGCTTTTCGGTATCTCGTCGAAGTTGTACTCCTTGCTAGTCGTTATAATAGTAGCGAACTTCTTGTTTGCCCTTCTCAACCATTCTATAGTTGAGTATTTTATGCTTAGCAAAAGCAGTGATGGAAAGATGTTACGTTTCATGAGATTTTTTTGTTTAAGGGGTGAGTGACATACTACATCGTAGCATCGAAAGGGACGTACATATATATAAGAAGGGAAGTGAAGGGTCTTGCCTGTTTTGTGAAACTTGTTTTTTTCCCGTTTCCTGTGTCAGTGCGACTGTTCAGTTATTCACGTACAATCAGAAAGCGCGTTCATATGTCACGCGAAACTCCATAGTATGACTCCCCATTAAGCGACCGCGCGTGTGTTAAAATTATTAAGCCATCTCAAATGATTATGCTGCATATTTTTTTAGAATGCTACATCCACGCAAAACGAATCAAACGTAAATATGTACCAGTCTAATTTAGGCAAATGTGTAGAGAAACTACATAATGCAGATAAAATATGTAATCCGTCCACATATATACGTACATATCCATGGGTAGGTGATATATATGTACCATTCACCTTTAAATATGGTAATGCTACTTATTACCATAGCATAGCTCCCCTAGACCGGTCAATGCTCATAATATTTCTCTCGCCATGTTTTTGCCTTACCTCCCCCTTCATGTTATTATAAACATCGTTCGGTGAGTTGGCCATGGAGGATTTAGAGATCTAGCACCGTTTATTGTATCTGGTCCGTCTCTTAGCACGATTGCACGATCTGTCGATGTGTTGTTGAAGGTAAACCTGGAAGAGTTCTTTATTGACCGTCGTCTAAGTGATGATTACTCTCCTTACCTGCCTTTCTTCCAGACTTGTTTGGAAGCACGAAATCTATCAGCGATGTACGTCTGCAGGATTCGGGTGATGGTAACTTCTGGGCCGTCACAGGAAGCGATGGATTCACTCTGTATTGCATCGATAGCTGGTATCCCAAAGGCTCGACTTGCATGTGCTGCATTCTACTCTATCTGTTGCACGGGAGAACTTGGTATGAATTTGTTTGACACTTTTCTTGGGGAGTTTACAACCATTGAGTAAGCCGTAACCATCGCAAAGAGGGTTTGTGTGCTTGTAAGTCAATCAGGTGATCCCGGTGTTCGAAGATTCCTAGGCCATTACACCGGTCGGGATGGATTCGATACATGTGACATGGACCATCTTTTAGAAACTTATGTCAACAACCACTGCTTCGGTTACTATTACACAATGCGCATACATGATGCATGTTAACGCCTGTGTGCTCGACGATGAATGATTATGTATGCTAATGATGTAACATCGACGTTGTGTATGTACTAAATATGTATTAACATGTGTTTGTATATTAACCGACTACGCCGTACATTTGTGTATAAATATGTATAGTTAACATATATAATATGGTACATAGTAACTTAAACTACATACGCGTTATGTAAGGTCAAAAGTAAATGCCATACATAATTTCTCTCATGCATACGCACATACTTATCTAAACAACCAAACGAGAGTCATAACAACATACCTATAAAAAAACAGGCCAACAATTTTTTGATCTCTCGAGATTGGTACGAAGTTCAGATATTTCGTCATGCAATTTCGTCATCCAGATTTCAATTCATCCATTGGCCACTTCTATGTCCCGAATTTTTGTATCGACATCCTCTATTTCCTCGATTAACACGTCCTCAACCCATCTAAATAGGTGGTCCTATCGTGCATACAATTTGGGTGTATGTGAATAACCAACCCAGGTGGCGCAACATTATAGCTAAGTATGTGTAAGAGCTCCAGAGCCTACCTCTTTCTTAGTGACACACTTCTATAAAGGACGGCCATGATTAGCCTGTGTGGTGGAAGTGAATCTCTTCACATCGCAACTACAGGTATATCTTATACGCAAACCTCTTCTTTTTACTATTGGTAATGATGATTCTGACGCCGTAGACATGGGCGAATGATTCCGATTAGGGTGTTATGGTCGTTGACAAGAAATGCGGTAGATAAAATTGGTAAAGTTATCGAATAAGGCTCTAAGGCACCAGATAATACTATCAATATTTTACCAAAAAAAAAAAAAAA
>OVAX01002058.1:0-14500 GCA_900406405.1 Lepidium africanum | reverse complement strand
CCAAAAAAAAAAAAAAAATATGAGTGGCATTGACATTTGACCCTTACACAGACACCAATATTACATTGAGTTGACGATTAATACCCCCAGGTACTGTAGAACACAACGTTGTCGTTTAACTGAACAAGGGAGAGACGGTAACTGCATACATAGCCATATTTATATGTATGCGTTGGGTGACATAATTGAAATATAAATGCCTACATATCCGTGTTTATATGTACGCGTTGGGTTCTCTAATTGAAATGTAAATGCCTACATAACCATATTTATATGTACTCATTGAGTAAACCCTAATTTTGCCCCAACATTCAGCGGGTTGGGTATAGAATGAGACACTACCCAAGGGTCTGGTGCGATGAATCGAGGGTCGAGTATGGAGATTAGTTTCAGATAAGTGGAAGGAAAGAACGTCAACCTACTGGTTGATGATAGTTCTGAGACGATTAACCTAAGGTTCGAGGGCCAACTCGTGAAGTTTTTCTCCGTTTCGGTCCAGATCTAATCCGTGAGGAACTCATTCGGGTCTCTGTGATGACTACATGAATGGAAATTGACATCATCATGGTGAAGAAGACGGAGGAGATTGAAGATGTTAAGGCCTAAATCTGGAAGAAGGGAAGACCACCAGTTGACATGCAAATGCTGATCTTTCGAGGTAAGGAACTCGTCGATGGTCACACACTGACTGACTACAATCATCGGTTGGTTCTGGATAAAAATTGTATTCTGGCCTAATAATCAATAAGATGTTGTATTCCCTTTTACAAGCTATGTTACATTGAAGTATTAAACAGTTAAATGTTCCGTAAGAGCGTGTGTATTGTTCATCAGTATGTTTTCTGAATTAAATGAGACAATAGGCGAATTGCATAGTTCAAATTTTATTACGATTGATGGCCTTTCTATCCATTTTAGATGTATGCAAGCCTTCAAATGTACATTCATGTAATAGGTAAGAAGATAGCACACATACATAAACAACTCGGGAAGACACCTGATTACTCCCACAAGGCTCTAAATGTAAGATGAAGGGGAGGTCCTGCGGAAAAATAGCTCGACGCCAAGATGATGAAAAGCTTAACACCAATACAAAATAGTGATATATTAACAACATAATAATGTTACATATTAATGTTACACATGAGTACAAAATATTTAGCATTATAAAGTTACGTTTGTGGAAATTTTTTTTTCTTTTTTTTTGACCTTACGTCCTACTACCCATAGACATCATTTCGGGATATCATACAAAGGCATTTCAAACAAAAACATATTATGTAGGCAACCAAACACACTAGTTATCATTCGCAATCCACTTCCTGCACAGCTCCTTTAGCCCACCCACCAATTCATTCAGCGTCTCTATCTGCTTTGCTTGCTCGTCAACCTCAAGGTGGAGCATGCAAACCTCATCCTCAATACCAGAACACCATTCCTTCTGTCAATGAAGTCTATTGTTTTACATACAATGATGACATCGGTGTTGACAATGACCTTAGTTTACAAAAAATAAACTAGTCCTCACCTTGACGGCAACACATTTCCAATACCTTGTGCCTCCTACTAGTTCTGTAGTTCTCTCCTCACAATCCGTTCACCACACAGACATTTTAGGGGAACACCATTTTCACTATCAGCTACGAGTATAAATGGTCCACGTATTCTTTGAGTTTCTACATCCTAGCCACAAGATGTTCTTCATCGTCTGAGTTGGATTCCGTCGAGGACACCATGATTACCTTAACAAAACATGTAACCCTAACTTTAGGAAAAGTCAAAACATTTCAGGAGAACTCGGGATATTAAACAAACACAATCAAAATTGCAGATATGTTTACCTTCACTCAAGAACAAAGGGAAGACGACTAAGAAACTATAGCGCGGCGGAAAAAAGGGAGGTCTGTACCGAGAAAGAATGATATATGATACCTCGTGTCTAACATATATATATATATATATATAACATACAACGGAAAACCCTACTTCTCTGAGAGTCGTACATTTTTATTTCCAATACATATATATGTAAACCAGTGTACATAGAAATCGCGCTAACCTAAATTACTAAGGACAATTTACCCTTATGTACGTAACTTATTTGCATACACAAATATACATAAAATTGACGTGCTGCATACATGCTTACATAATTGTATAATCAACTATACATAGACATCAACGTGCTGCATACATGCTTACATATTTGTATACCCGCCTATACATAAAAACCGGTGTGCTGCATACATGCTTACATATTTGTATACCCGCCTATACATAGAAACCGGCGTGCTGCATACATGCTTACATATTTGTATAATCAACTATACATAGAAACCGGCGTGCTGCATACATGCTTACATATTTGTATAATCAATTATACATAGAAACCGGTGTGCTGCATACATGCTTACATATTTGTATACCTGCTTATACATAGAAACTAGTGTGCTGCATACATGCTTACATATTTGTATACCCGCCTTTACATTGAAACTAGCGTGCTACATACATGCTTACGTATTTGTATAATCAACTATACATAGAAACTGGCTAAGCCATACATGCTTACATATTTTTATACCCGCCTATACATAGAAACCGATGTGGTGCATACATGTTTACATATTTGTATACCTGCCTTTACATAGAAACCGGCGTGCTGCATACATGCTTACATATTTGTATAATCAACTATTAATAGAAACCGACTAAGCCATACATGCTTACATATTTGTAAAACCAATATACATAGAAATCGCATTACACTGAATTCCGTTAGCAATACATATTAATTCCCACTACATAATTGTTTACCAATCTGTACATCGAAGTACGGAAACCCTAATTTCTGACACAACTTGTTTATATATGTATATAGATGTGTGGTCCATTATACACCCCCATCCATCTATATCAAGACTCCCGATACTGGGTTTGATATATTCTTACTCTGATCATGTCGAGTCCATTCATACTGGTGGATTTAATATCAGATATCATCTGTCGTGTCGGTCATAGAGGTTTTTGGGACTTAGGACCCTTTATTGCTTCAGGCCGTACTCTCTGCGACATTGCCTCTCCAATGATGTGTTATCCGAAGTGGATGTCCAGGAGTTTATTGTGCAGCAATTCACCCTACTGGGGATTTATGTGTTGATGTGTAGATGTGGGAAACCCATCAACCATGTATGCGTGGGGCCTTCGAACAGTGGTGTCAGCAGATGCATCCCAAAAAGCGATGGACAAAGTACCGAGCGCTACATGCGCGGGTATTCCCGAAGCTCGTTTTGTAGTTGTAGCATTCTTATGCCGATGTGGAGAACGTGCTAATGGAGTCTAGGTGTTCGCGTCCTTCCTCGAAGACGTACCAACACTTAAGGTAGCATTCAACATTGGGAATCGAGTTTTAGGGCACATCATTGAAATAGAGAATCAGCGTTGATGTTCATTCATCGCATATTTTGAAGGTTGGATCCCTTACCCATCCTGTCTCGGGAGGCATAGAGGTAATGTAATTCATGTATGCAAGATTTGCTTTGGGGCTCACTTTGTAATGACTATAGTCAACGTCTGTTAGTGTGTATGTAATGTGGCATTCGATACGTAATGAAGATTGTCACTCTATAATGACTTTGTAATGCAAAATATCTGCACTCATAGCTACATGTCATAATACGACTCAAAAATATGTAAAGACTGCGTGAAGATATGTACTTCTATAGCTAGTAAATCTTTAATGCGTTTGAAATGTAATGTAACAAATCTAAAGGTACACAAAGGGAAAACCAGCTGTTCGGGAAAACTGCAATGTCTATGAATTTATTGGTGATGAAAACTGCAATGTGACAATGTCCTCCTCATTATGAGTGTAATCTCTGACACGCAGCAGAAACCCTGCATGTCTTCCTATTATGTCCAATACTGCCACATATTCCACATTTGTTGACCTTCCTAGAATGTTTTGCCTCCTGTGCAACTTCCTATGTTGATCTAATTCGCGATTTCTTGGGTCTGTTCGGCTACCGCCGTATCATAGGTGGCAAACACACCTCCGTTGCAATACTTTCGGATATTGGCTTAGTGAAGTCTCTTGGCATGATAGGTGTTGAGTATGCGTTATACATATATTCGTTGCTGTAATTTTTTGTCTCTCAGATTCGCAACATGTGTAGACAGCCCGGATTTTACTTGTACTTGGCATGAGTCTATGTCTTCAACAGACATTAGCTTTGATTACTGAACGCGCGTCTATACAAACCACATGATTCATGTTATCGACAACCCATTAGAAAGCAAAATACATTAACATTTAGAGACTTGGACTCTTACCCCGAGTAATTTCTCGACATTGCGAGTCAAAGAAGTTAGCATTTTCCCAGCTGCAGTTCTCCATTGACAAAACCATCGTGTCATCACGCATCTAATAACCTCGAGCAATAGTACAATAGGCAACACCCTGGACTATGAGAGAAATCTATTTAGGGACTCATCTATGTTGTTAGTAGTAAGGTTGTACCTATCCCCAGGAAAGTGCGCACGAGCCCACAATTTAACATATACGATTTTCAGGTAGTTTTGAAGTGCTGGATTTAACCTCCCAATTTCTTCGAATGCACTCTGGAAATCAACAAGCCTAAAGGCATTTGCGGCCTTTTTGACAAGCCGGAAAGCTTCTTTCCCCTTAAAACGGACTAGTATATTCTTGTACAAATGATATGTGCAAATTCCACAATTTGCCCTTGGATACTTCGCTTTAATGGCTTTGCCGATTGACAAGTGCCAATCAGAAATAATTGCTAAGTCTTCATCGTCTGCTATGACATAGTTCATCATTTTTGGTATCGACTATGGTAAACGTAATCGAAAATATCTAGAAATTACCGTCTTGGCAAGTGGCCGTCAGAAGGGTACCCCTGTATTTTCTATGCTGAAATGTCCTGTCCACAACAATGATTTTGCGCATGTAGAGAAAGTCACGGATGCTTGCAATAAAAGCTATAAACATGTACTTGAAATGAGCCCACTCATCAACTTCAATGCGTGCATAAGCCCTAGGATTAGCCACCTTAATCATGTGTACGTATACCAGAAAATCTCGAACCCTTCCTCGTGTGAACCAAACACCAAACCTCTCGCACACCTCAGCGTCCGGTGTGCCTTCCAATAATCCATCTATAGTATAATCAGCCACATAATCTTTATGGACAACAATAAGATGCGGGGAAGATGTATGTATGATCCCTAGTTACAATGTTTCACACTTTGACACATACTTACCAAATAGGACTCAAATCCTACTGCTTAATGTAGCCAATGTCAATCCTACTGCTGAACTATTACGTATCCAATGTGATGGATTTTATACTTACCAAAACTTATTATGTAACCTACGACCCATGCATGTAATTCTTAAAAACTAACCTTGATTTGGTATCGTTTTGTTATAGCTTCGGCAACATAACGTTCCCATTCCCGACCATTTGAAACATATATTGGTGGTGTATCAAGCGGAAATCTTGACATGATGTTCTTCGGGGGCATGTAACTTAGTTCCACATCGACAAGATATTTGCCCAGATCGAACTCTTCGTACACCATTCACCTGAAATTTTCAAACCTAGTTGTACGATCGACACTTAGAGTACGTGATCCTCTATTATTATCAACCTAGAACAACCATCTTGTGATGTTGAGTTCCTGTTTCCCAGGTACAAGAAGGACCTGCTCCGTGCTCAAGGAAGGTATTCTGCCAAAACAAACGAGTCAGAAATGCTGGCAGTGGAGAAGCCTATGGAGATATAGATGTGATGGTTTTACTGATTTCGAGGTGTGTACGACAAGTCATAACCTTGGCACGCGACTACCTTATACTATGTACGTACGTCACGAAAACATTGTACATAAATATGCGAATTAATTAATATTTTTCAGAGAGAGTTACTATAACCCATCGTCACAAACTATTTACGCACATCCTTCTTAGTAAATATGCATCGTTGGCAACATTGACCTCTCCACATAAATATGCGTATGTGTATTTCTTGAAGGTCAAAGACTTTAACTGACTACATAACCATTGATGCAGACTATTTACACTTGCTCTTCCCATATAAGTATGTCTCGTGCGTCACCGTAAACGCCCTACATAAATACAGTAAATAATAAAATATTTGTACCGACGTTGACTATGTCACCATTCTTGCAGACTATTTACGCATATCCTTCCTACTAATTATGTGTCTTTATGATATACATATATATATGTGTCCCTTACGGTTAACTGAACTGACTATGTAACCATTGTCGCTGCTATTTACGCACATCAAAATTAAAATGTGCATAAAATGGTTACAACCAAAAACATAAGTGTATAACATGCATAATTACTCAGATTCATGATGCTCTGGGACTGTAAAATGCCATACATAAATACAGGAAATAATAAAATATGTGTACCGACGTTGACTATGTCACCATTCTCGCAGACTATTTACGCATATCCTTTCTACTAATTATGTGCCGTTACGATATACATAATACATATATATGCTGATAATATATATATATATATATATATATGTCCCTTATGGTTAACTGAACTGACTATGTAACCATTGTCATTGCTATTTACGCACATCAGAATAAAAATGTACATAAAATGGTTACAACCAAAAACATAAGTTTATAACGTGCATAATTACTCAGAATCACGATGTTGTGGGACTGACGAGTCCTTCCGACACGCAGATGAATTCTTTCACTCAAATACATCAAGGCTAGTTTCTCCTGGATAACAGCCATGTTTGCATCGGAGACGCCTTCTAACACATCGTCGCCCATGGTAATACGGTGAATGAATTAAAGGGCATACACATCGTAGTCGCCCGATCTCAGGTTTTGAGGAACACCGGTACTCGGACCACTTTCATATCACTCGCCCCACCACTCTGCACCCGATCAGCAGCACCAACAAAGACATCCAGCATTCGGGTTACCATTACCCTCATGTGGTCCACACGCGCCTCGATTTCATGATCTGCTGCACGGTCGAGGCCACAATCATATACAAAAATTGTGTCCCGACACAAGTCAATATGGCATGCAACCCAGTGATTATCACAGACCTTCACGTTTGTGTATAAGTGTTGAATGTCGCACCACCATCTCTTGTTTGTAGCATATTCCATAGGGAAAATTTGTTGAAATAATCAAGATAGGTTTGACTTAATACATACTCATCCCCTTTACTTTTACAGTGAGTAGCATCAACACGCATCGAATACATTAAGGTGTGGAAAATGAATTCATGACCAGGAAGATAAAGCAAGTCGGGTTGGATAAATCGATGCCTCATGATGTCTATTGCGGCTTCCAGATGCTGTGAAATTCACAAATACATACCATTATTACACATATATCAACACACCTATGCATAAAACAGTTGGGCTAATCACTTACGATATCACGGAGCCAGCCAGCCTGTGGAACTTTCTTCTTAGTTCTTGGACAAATGAGTTCTTGGTAAAACTGCTTGTCCTGACTCAACATCCTGCCACATCAAATTCAACAAACTAGCATCACAGGTCACAAATACCCCTGCCAATTACAATATTTTATGGGAAACGAAAACTCACGTTTTCAATTCCTTTCTTAATTCAGCCATTTTTTTTATGCTCAGTACTCATGGCACCGATGTCAGCGACTTGATCCATGACTCGCTTCACAGTATAACTACCAATGAACGGATGGACTTGAGACCGTGCCAATTGGGGAACACGCTTAGGCGGTAAAGAGACATCAGTATTCTCAATAAGCGTTTCAACTGCTTTCATGGCCATAACCAATACTTCCTCAGTAGCTGGTACACCAGGTTCAGCATCTTCTAATCCCGGAAGACAAATATTATCAGGTACATTGGTGCCCTTTTCAGATGTCTCTGCCATTTCATCATCGATTTATTCCTTCATTTTTCCCTCCGTTGCTTTTACTACTTCCTTCGCTGCATCACCAACCAGCTTTGTACCTTGTGAGAGCACCTCATCCTCATTGTCGGTTGAACCCACTGGGACAATCTCCTTAACCAGCACGCCTGATTCAACATGCATATCTTTGGCAGCATCAACCTCCTCTGTTTGATCAATGTCACCTGAAGGTCCAACCTTCTGTTTCTTCCTGGCTCTCTTTAAGAAGGTCTAACTCGGATCCCGCTCTCTTATAGTCTTCAACTATAAACCATCATTGCCTTTACAGCCGTCCATCAACCAGGACTGTAACAACCACAATTGTACAATTAAAACACGCAAAAAAAATTACATATGTTGGTATGTACATATACATTTATTCTACTAATCGGTTCACAATCGCTGTTACATTCCATCTCGGTGTGAAAGGCATAACTTTCATCTCTATTGTTTGACTGCACTTTTTAATAAGCACTCGGGTTTATGTAGAGGGCACATGGGCCGAGAAGCTCTCTTCCCACTAAAAGCTCTTAGATGTTTGCTTCAATCTTTGCCAATATATCCTCCAAGTTTGAAGAAGAACTTGGCCTCTCAGACTTCTCATCCTGCACTCGCCCTAAAAACTCCTCAATGCTTTTCTCCACACTTTCCAACCTTCCTTTAATCCTTCCAAATGTATCCTCAATCTTCTTGTCAATCACTTCCAACTGACGGGCTGCTCCATTTCTTATACCATTTTAGGACATCTCCAAATCAACAAACCTTCTTTTAGTGTTGGCTACGAGCGCGCTTAATCTTGTGTTTAACGCGTGAACACTATCTCATAGACCCACCCACTCCTGCTCTCAACTGGATGAGGAAGCCTTTCCATCACCCATCTTCTGCTTCCCCTTCCCCTTTCTCTGCTTTTCTGTGGGAGGATCCCAGGTAGACTTATCAAGCTGTTCGGTTATCAGATCCTCCAACAACCTATCTAACCTTTCATCAGCCGCCCTCGCTGGCCAAATTAGGTACAAAGAATCTATGGCCACCGGATGCATGTGGCGCACTACAACTTCCTACACGTAACTTATTGATCAATATTCATTTTAACAAGTTTTAAAATGAATTAACAAACATAAGAACGTTGCAAAAAAAGTATACTTCGGGGAGTTTTTGCACCTCTTCATCAACATCGAAGTCTTTGCACCGACCTCCAATCCATCTAAGAATAGGGGGTCTTCCAGATTACCCCGTGCATTCCCAGCCACCTCACCTAACCACGGGACTTTAGTAGAAGGAGCCGACTTTAGTAGAAGGAGCCGACTTGATAGAGTTCAGTAGACAAGAAAAGGTTACACAACCCCATGGATATGAATCAAACGATTCCTGATCCAATACTCTCTTTGCAATTTTCAGTTCCATCCTAGATAGTTTATATTTTACCTTCAATGACTTTTTGTAAAATACCTAACTGACCAAGCTTCTTCCTCGTTTCAAAATCCCACCCTTCCCTTCTATCGCATTCAATAGCATTCATGATCTCTATGGAAGTAGGCCTTTCATTCACTGGAAAACCAAATCAAGCCCATAATGGTTTGTGGTCGGCAGCAATGTCACCATCAGCAGGAAGGGGATTGCAGTTAAGATGCAGTATAGCTTCAAACTCATATAGCAAGAACCTCATTGGGTTGCCTTGGAAAAAACACCACAGCTCATCCAAGTTTACTACAACCAACTGATGAGACAGAAAGTATTGAACTAGCTTCCTGTTCCATATGAAGTTTGCTTCAGCGAGTTTAACAGTGACACCCAATGGAGACCCACATAGGTAGTCCCACACATCTTGCCCAGCCTTCTTAATAGTGAGAACTTTGGTCAAAGTGCAGTTAACATTTAAAGCAGCAATCATCGTTGCTTCTCTATCCGGTAGAATCGGAGGATACTTCGAATCTGTCATGTTGAAACTATTACATACAGAAAACATAACAAATTATAGGATAAGTATGCAATGTCTTAGCATTCAGAACAACAAACACAGAACTAGTACATACCTATGTACCCATTATTTTGAACATATGTAAATATATCTATAGCATATGTACCCACTATAATGTAAATATGTACAATAATATATATTGCCTATGTACGCACTGCAATGTAAATATGTACAAATATATATAGACTATGTACGCAATGTGATATACAGTAAGTATGTACAAATACCTTTATAAATCCTAATATAACTATGTATGGTTTAGATAAATGTGTAGTAACTATATTAGACAAATATGTATGCACATAATGATATACAATAAGTATGTACAAATACCTTTGTAAACCCTAATATAACTATGTACGGTTTAGATAAATATGTAGTAACTATATTAGACAAATATGTATGCACATAATGATGTTTGGCGGCAAGCTATGAACGAAGAGTCTCTTTCCAGTCAAATTTGCAAACAAAAAAAGTTCTTTGACATTAGATCCTTCAAAATTGCATTCACGTTAACGTTTATGGTTCGACTTTCACAAATTAGGAGTCTGAACTTACTATTTCAAGCCCATTAATTTTGACTCAGATATTAGGGTTTATACATTGATACCGAATGCATGAAAAAAGATAACCCTACCTCTTTTTAAACCGACAATGGCGAAGAGAAACAAGGACCAATGGCGGCTTCGCAACTTCGAGAGAAGAACAAGAAAATCGGCGAGAGAAAATTGAGAGCAATGAAGAATATGAAAAGTTTCCGTTATTTACACAAAATGTTAAAAGTGTAGAATGAGAGGAAGTTTTAGATGAATAAGAAAAATGAACAGTTGCGTTTATTTTTTGGGTCAATGGTGCTGGCTGGTAATTAAGTCGAACTCTAAAGAAACAAATGTACTTTCATACACAACATCTTGGTCCATTCTAGTAAATCTCATTCTAGTCAATAAGTGCAAATTGTGGTATATTCTAGTGTATTATCACTTTAATAAACGGTAAACAATAATATTAAACATTTACGTAATATCATAACGTGGAATTGAAGATATAGGTTCATAATAAAATTACAGAAATAGTTAGAGGACATCGCATTGCAATTAAAAAATTTGTAGATGAAATGGAAATAAAACTAAAAAGAAATTTACCATCGATGATACAGAAAACAAGTTAAACATTTACGTTATTGCCTAATACGTAACTGAAATTATAAGTACATAACATATAAAATTTTATGGGTTACCATTCAAATACTAATAAGAACTCTATATAGTCACAATTAAGCCACAAATTTAAAAACAGTTACATTGAAACCACAAATTTTTTAGCCACGAAAAAAATTTTATCTAACTGTGGCTATACAGCCGTTGCTAGAAAATTTGTAGTTTCAGTGTGGCTTTTCCCCAAAATTTATAGTTATAACATGAATTTTCGTGGCTTTTTTTTAAGTCACAAATTTAATTTTTGTGGTTATTGAATCTTTTTCTTAGATACCTAAAAGTATATCTAATAACTTATTAGGTACCTATAAATGTATGCAAGTATTGATGGTTTTATATATATACACGATACACATAAACAAATATTTGTTAATAACCAATACAGTGATTAAATACGAAAACTAACAATGTAGCAAGACATGAAGATGAATGGAGCTAATAACCAGGGAGAACATACGCTTTTTAATTACATTTGGGCCATATAAAAATGAAAAGAAATGTAATTAGAAGAGAACATAAATGGTATCAGTGGCAAAACTAACAGATGAGCTTAATTAAACAAGTAGAAAGTTGACAAAAGGTTAGATCGAAACATTAAAACCTATGAAAGATCACTTAATTAGTTATATCGTCAACCTATATCTTGGATGTTTAACTTAGATGTAAATAAAACCTGCAAAGGTTAGGCCAACGCTAGCTTAGACAAACATACAAACTCAAAAGACATAGAAAAAGATTAATGGGTGAATAGAAACAAATAAATTATGAAGGAGTATCTAATTAGTTATATCGTAAACAAATAGGTGTACGAAAACATATGAATTCGATGATAAAACTTATATGTTAAACAAAACATGTTAGAGTTAGACAGACAACACACGTAGAGGTACTCCAAATACTTAAACTGGTAGCAACATATGTTTTTGTATTTGCAGTATATGAAAAATGTTAGGTTTTTTGAAAGAATCAGAGCAAGCTGTACGTATTGGGTTACAAATCTAGATTTATTGATAAACCGTTCAAGACTACAAATCTAAAAATGAACAAAAAAACTTTAATAAAAATATATATATGTACCAAAACAATCAGAATCACAAAGACGTGGGATTTGACAGAAAGAAATTTGCTAATTACAAGAGACCGTAGAACTAAAATATGGAGACACAAGTTCAATTAATTGCAAACACTAAGCAGAATTTAAAAATCAAAACATCTAGGAGCATGAGATCGAAGTTGTAGAACCATAATCACGAAATCACAAAACCTAAGGACATAAGGACCCACAAAGCATGAAAGAAAAGACAAAGTTTTTGTAATTCTACTAATAAAACCTAAAAATGACACAATGACATGATTGAATATAAATCAGCACACCAGCAAAAACACATACCTAGAATAACAGAGAGATTGGCTGAGGAGTTGAAAGGATGCAGATGAGGAGTCGTAGCAGGGATTGAAGAACACTCAGATTCGAGAGATGATCACGACCAAGTGACTCCCTTCGAAAAGTAGAAATACAAAACAATAGTGAAAGAAGTGTAGGTATGAGACAATTTATATCTAATTTTTCTTAATAAAAGAATCAAATATCTTACTCTGATATATTGATATGTATTGATATTATCATATCTAACGTAGATGATAAAGGTAATAATGGCTTCGATTGGTAATTGCATAATCGCCTAATGGCGTTTTCTAATGTAATTATGTCAAAATTTTACTAATCAGCATAACGTGTATAATAATGTAATGTAATGCAATTCTACCACTTTTTTCTTTACCTAAAAATTTTTAAAGGAAAAGATCATTAGACAAATAAACAAGTTTTTGTTGTTTTTTTTGTCTTATGATAAAAAAATTAGAAAAAAATAATAGTAACTTTTATTTATGTTTACTATTACGATTACATACATGAATGAGTCACTGCCTTATAAGCACTCAGCCATCTATCTTTCAAAAATTATGATCATAGAAGTATGGTTCAGATGGAATAATTTGATTGAATTTATTTAATAAGGATGAAACTATTCAAAAATATGATTATATAAATGTTGCGACGTGACATCACCTCATTCTCTATCTATTCTTTACATTATATTTTGATAAAGATATGTACCATGCAACCAATTATACTATATAATCTAGTAACACAAATAATATTTACATAATCTATTAAATACAAATAATACGAAATTACATCTATGATTTGAACTTCACAATCATTAAATAATTTCTGTATCATGCATGTATTAAAATTAATAATAATGAAAAGCAATAAATATGTTATCATTTTTATAATATCTATAAAATATCTTTCAAGTATTAAATATAAAATTTAATTTGATAAATTAGTAGTTTTTTATAAGAAATATCTATAATATACTAAAAACTTCTTTAAAAATTAATAGTTAAATTTAATAATATTAGATTATATTCTGTCATTCAGCAAAAGTTATCTAATTACCAATCACTACTTCGTTTGAAACTACCATCTCCAAACAACCTTTTACAAACTTAAGTCTATAGTCAAAAGAGATTGTTGAGACTTATTTATGGTCGTTTGAATTCCAAACGGAGTTATTTACCGTCGTTTAGAAAACTTTCTTTGTTTAGGAAATGACTGTCTTTTGTAAATACAAAAGATCGTCTATTTTTATATTTTATGTATAATTATGGTTCAAGAAACAATATATGACTCAAACTATGATTCAAAAAAAAGAATTAATTTTTCATTGCAAATCTAATTTTAAAAGTTATAATTGTAATCTATATATTTATTTTTATATACTCTAAGTTATTGAATAAATTTAGAATAATTATTTAAATAAAATTTTACATACTATTTTTTTATCTCATTACACCATTCAACCGCTACAGTGTTACCAATCAATATTATCTTCAAACGTCCTTCGTTTGAAAATCTCTTTTTTTCAACTACTATCTTCAAACGACTGTTTTCAAATTACATTAGTTTCAACCACTCATTTTAATCCAAAAATTTGTTTTAAAAGGTGTCATAATCGGACCCATTGTTGGTGAGTCAGGTTCTCCATCATCAACCACAATTCATTCCCCTTATATGTGCCTAGAGTGGTATCACATATTACTACTTGTGCAATATCAATCAGCACGCACTACAAGAAAACATGCATTTAGCGACTGAATATTGTGACTGAAANCACTACAAGAAAACATGCATTTAGCGACTGAATATTGTGACTGAAAAATTCAGTCGCTAAATTTGAGACTGATTTGCGACTAAAAAAAATTAGTGTGAAATCAATCGCTAATTCGTGACTAAAACATTTAGGCGCAATTCAGTCGCTAATTAGCGACTAATCTGT
>OVAX01002057.1:0-34645 GCA_900406405.1 Lepidium africanum | reverse complement strand
ACAAATTTCTAAACACACCTTTTCTTTAAAATATTAATTTAATATTGCTAAGAAATTATTCTTAAGAAACTCCCTTTAATCATGCTTTAATTGAGATGGAAGTGTTGGTGCTAGGTTGATCACAAACCACCAGTCCTGAACAAATACCATACTATAATGGGCCTTGAGGCCCGTTATAAAGACAAACTAGATCGTAGGAAAGAGGAGTACGTAGCTGATCAGCTAAACAAGTACTGAATTTAATACTATTTGATAACTTGTTTTCTATTTCTTTATTCCATGCATACGTACGTTATGTCTAATTAACGTCACTATGTCTTATTTTATCATTACTACATCATCAAATTTGACAGTAAAAGGAACTTAATATGAGTATAAATTACTTATCATCACTGTTTCTATTGTTAATATCAATGAGATCATAATATGATGTATTTGACAAATAAAAACTAGTAGTCATATATATGTTTAGAGATAAGTACTCGACAATCTGAGTCTCTATCAACTTTGTTGAAAAGATTTGAGGGTAAGACTTTATCTTTTACTTACTTTAATGACCCATCAAAGAGAATCTTAATTAAGGTCCCATTTCTATTTTTTACACCAAATTTCATTAAAACTTTAGAGCTTATATAAGATATATACATCTAGATACACTTTTTGTATATAATAAAAAACGACTATTTAGCTGCACTCGTGTTATTCGCTTGAAGAGGATGGACCAAAGGAGTTACTAATTTTTTCAAAAAAAAGAAGGAAATTACATGTTTTTTTGGTATCTCGGTGATTTGAACTCGGGTAAAGTACTACCTCTACTACACCCAAAAGCCAGAAAGAGCCAGATGAAAAATCCTGAAGTGCTATAAACGGTGTAATTTAGTTTCAAAAGAAGTTCAAATTTAGGTAAAATACTATTTTTGTCACTAGTTTTTTAGCTCTACCACTCAATTACAAACAAAAGTAACTTATTTTACTATATATATATATATATATATATCACTTATGAAAATATAAATAATATCTGTAGAAAAGTCAATGAAAGTATTATAGTCCAAAACAATAACTCCATCTTATCCATTTCACGTAGATGATATAGTTAATTCATATGTACATTATCTACCTAATGATTTTTTTAGCATGCAATAATCAAAAGTTTGTTACTTCTTTAATCAACATTATGTCTAATGACATAATTCTGAATATATAAACGTTGGTAATAGAAAAGTCAAAACAGAAAATAGAACAACATAAAAATGTTTCTTTTGTCTTGTAATTGTTGTCTATTCTGATTGATCTTAAGGTATTGGATTAGTCAAAATGAGAGTAAAAAACAATAACACCATTATCATTCACTAAAACAACATAAAAATGTTTCTTTTTGTCTTGTAATTGTTGTCTATAGTGATTGACCTTAAGGTATCGGATTAGTCAAAATGAGAGTAAAAACAATAACACCATTAATATTCACTAAATGACATATACATACTTTAACTCTAATCCTATTTTAATTATCATAATGAAACTATGATATATATCGCTAAATTGTAATGCCATGAATCTATTCTTTGTCTTCTTTTATATGTCGTTTATCAATCGCACGTCTACTATGTACGTATATACACTTTATACTCCTCTATATACTAACAAAACTTTGGACTCCAATTATGAATTATAATCCTAGACTATGGGTCAAAACCTATAAAGCCAGATCTCACTTATAGCAAGATTCTCAATGACCCGAATATATATAACTTTGTTATTGAAAATTTTGTTGGGTCCATAATTGTTTTGGTCAAAGCCGGTCTATGATTCATCTTGAAAGAATCGATACTCTTTCCATGCGAGAATCAAATTAGCTAAGGATTATAACACAAATTTTGGAAGATAAGCTGGTGTATTTATATTATTTTTCTTGCAACAAGAATATAATAAATTATATATTAATTTATCTCCCAACGAACGACCCAAACTATCACAAAGGGATGTGGTCTGCAATATAATGCGTTTGCAAAAAAGTATATATTCTTCTACTTTCTTATGAAACCAAGAGCATGTGGTATATCTGTAATGTACCCTCTAGATCCACATCTGTCTTGCTTTCATTTTGTGATTTTTTTTGATGATTTTAATTCAACAAACTAGATATATATATATATATATATATACACACACAAAAACAAGTAACTTTATTTTCCATAAGACTAAGCATCTCAAAATGTTACAATTTACTATTTTTTGTTGCAAATTTCAGTTATATCTTTGTTCTTATATTTATATAAAAACCTTATTTATTTCCATGATAATTATTAGATATAATTTTAACTATATATATAACTCGATATATATAGGAAGAAAACATATATATATATGTTTGAATACTCTTTATGTTTTGGAATCTTTATCATATATCAAAGGGAACAATAGTGTATATTATAAGGTCTTGAAAATTGCAGGAGAATATTCTGAGGCATTAGAGTTCAAGAAGAAAAATCCAAAAATTAATAATAAAGAAAGGTTTACCAGTCATAACATAAAGGTACACTCTTAAAAACATCATTACAGTATGATTAAAGTTTTAAATATAACTCAAAAGAAGAATTATTAATTAAGTCAGCCCACAAGCAGTCGACTTCCAAAACCTTACATGTCATTTGTCAGTTCTATGTCTCATCTTTATTCCTTTTTAATTAAACCATGATAATTTCATGACTTAAGATTAGGGCATAATATTTTATTTCTATTTGGTTATTTCTTATTTATTTGAGGATTGATTTAAATGATCTGTTTAGCCATCAGCATATATATACACATTGTTATATTTTTGCGGAAAAAATAAAAATGTACTTTGTTAAATTACACATATTTATCTATATACTTTTTTCCAAAAGAAAAATACGCTTTGTTAAAACTATACTTTCTTAAAGAAAAAGAAGGGGGGGGGGAAAGAATGGAGAAAAATATCATTGAAAAGCAAGAAAAAATACTTTTATGTACCATTTTAATAAAGTCACCAAATTTTCTTCTCAAATCCAAAAAATATATATTTACATATATTGTAAAAGTAAAATGTTAAATAAGTAAGAAATAAATTGGCGAATCAAGTTATGAGTCATGTGAACAAAATTTGAGTTTTGAGTTCAGCTTAGCATCATCGTAATAATAAAATTTGCACTTTTTATAAAGAAAAGTTTGATTTCAGTGTCGAAGGGACTCATAGTGTAAGTTTATTATGTCGTTAATTAATTGGTCTTCTTTGTCGTATGTTGTTGGATTAGACCTAAAGAGAACGTGCATAGGTACACGTTAAACTTAGTTCGATAAACAAGAGATGTAACCATCACCGTTGGATCTATTTTAACCTCTTTCACATATTATGAAATATATTCTGATTTATATGAATAACTATTGATGACTATGACTATATATTAGTAACTATCCATATAGTTAGAAGAAAGCTCAAGTTCAATATTATAATGACCACTAATTAAGTTTGGACCTCTCAATCTTAGTATTCCTAGTCTTTTTACGCGAATTTATAATAACCTTCAAATCAAGATATATATTTCTTTAGTTTTTCTAACATGAATACTGAATACATATCTCATAAGTCACAACATAAATTTCAGGTTCAAAGTCCCCTAAGAACTTCAACTACTGTTTCTTGGCCAAATTGACAATAAGGTTCAGTCCAATAATTTACCTATTCAACAACTCTCTATAAACTAATGGACCTTTAATTAAATGGATGGTAAAATTCCGAATCACCAAAGTTATCAAAAAAATATACATGTATAAAATTCATAAATCATAATATTAGTACTCTAGAGTAAAGATACACAGTCTATCTATAATTAATTCATGAAGACAAATTTTACATTAAGTTAATATATATGAGCATGTAGGAACAAATAGTAACTATTTGTAGGACAGAAACATGAAGACAAGATTGAGAAACACAAATAATGGGATCGTCATTCCAAATAGAAAAGAATGCAATATCAACTTTCTATGACCCTAAATGATAGTAATAAAATACCAAACAATGTTGTTTTGTTTAATATATTTAATTAATTGATAAAGAAACTACAAATATAGATGGAGCCTATTAAAACAATAACATATTCGAAGCGTGGTAATTTTATTTCCTATATTTCCACTTCATATTTTTAAGTTTTGTTGGCTCTGTAGCTATCACTTTCATCTTATGATTTTCCACCGCCATTAACTTCTGCTCTCTTTAAATAATCTGATAAAATTATATGAATATTAATTTATTTTGATAAAAATGGCTGCAACAGTTTAACAGATCAAGGTGCTCATAGACCCACATTTATATAAATATAAATATGGATAAAGGTTAAGACAAAAGCCATATAAACAAGTGGAGAACCCAATATATTTTTATCTTTGTTGTTTTCTTCTTCTCATTCATAGTTAACTTGCAGATGACTAATAATTTTCTTATACAACCATTTTGTCCCTTCTTCTTCTTCTTCTCTCTCTCTCACAAGTCTCAACTATATACAAAAACCTACTTTTAATCTTTCTTCATCAAGAAAAACCAG
Organism: Lepidium africanum; assembly: GCA_900406405.1. Lineage (NCBI taxonomy): Eukaryota > Viridiplantae > Streptophyta > Magnoliopsida > Brassicales > Brassicaceae > Lepidium > Lepidium africanum. Next base: position 30,080 of record OVAX01002057.1, on the reverse strand, counting down.
AAGAAGACATGACAAGTAAAGTTCTTCGGACAGTTTCTAGTGGATCAGCTTTTGCTCAGAGTTCATCAACTCTGGACCATGATGAATCTCTTATCAATCCTCCTCCTCTTAAGAAAAAGAGAAATCTCCCTGGAAATCCTGGTAATTCTTAAATCTAATCTATAGCTTGATCATCACCTAAAACCAAAACCCTAGACTCTTTTCCTAGTTTGTTTATTATTATTCATTGATTTTCTTTAGTTGTTTTGTTCTGGATCTTGACCTAGTTTGTAAATAAAAGTTTTTATATGATCCATGCATAGAGTTCTACTCTTACAAATTGTATTAGTTTCCATGAGAATATACACCTACATAGCCTTACTTACCCCACTAAGAAAAGCTATGAATATACAAATTTGACCAGAATAATACATGATCCGATTCAAAACATGTGTTTTGTATTCTTATTTGACCTAAATGTTAATGATTCACTTAGATCCGGAAGCTGAAGTGATAGCTTTATCTCCAAAGACCTTGATGGCTACGAACCGGTTCTTATGCGAGATCTGTGGTAAAGGTTTCCAAAGAGACCAAAACTTACAGCTTCATAGGCGAGGACACAATCTTCCATGGAAGCTGAAGCAGAGGACAAGCAAAGAAGTGAAGAAACGTGTCTATGTTTGTCCGGAGAAGACTTGTGTCCACCATCACTCCTCTAGAGCTCTCGGTGATCTCACCGGAATCAAAAAGCATTTCTGCCGGAAACATGGTGAAAAGAAGTGGAAGTGTGAGAAATGTGCTAAAAGATACGCAGTCCAATCCGATTGGAAAGCTCATTCCAAAACTTGTGGTACTAGAGAGTACCGTTGCGATTGTGGCACCATTTTCTCAAGGTACAAACGACTTTTATTTCAACTGCTCATTTTTTTCGACCATATATATTGAAGCAGTGTTACCAATCGGACCAATATGAATTTTTGATCATGTTCAAAGGCTATAAATTCTATAATAGTGTCTACATTTCAATTCTTTTTGTTAATTTATATAGTTTTGATTTATGTTTTATATAACTATGTTTGTCATTTTCTACATGTCTTCTTGAATGAGGTTAAAGTTTATAGCTTGTTTTGTTAATTAAGACGTTAATGGTGGTTTTGTTGAAACAGGAGAGACAGTTTCATAACTCATAGAGCTTTTTGCGACGCTTTAGCGGAAGAAACCGCTAAGATAAACGCAGCGACTCATTTCGACGGTTTAGCCGCTGCAGGAATGAATCTCAACTATCAATATCTCATGGGAACACATATCCAACCGCTTCAACCATTTGTTACGCAAACGCCAACAAATCATCATCATTTCCAACAGCTGCCTGCGTCTTCGTCGTCACTTTCCTTATGGATGGGACAAGACATTGCGCCGCCTCAACCGCAACCGCAGGACTATGACTGGGTTTTCGGAAACGCTAAAACCGCAGCGTCTGCTTGCATTAATCACGATGAGGTCAATACGCAAACCGCAAACGCGAGTTCTAATACTACTACACTCTCTGTCCCTTCTTTGTTTAGCAGCGACCAAACGCAAAACGTAAACGCAAACGCGAATATGTCTGCGACAGCGTTACTACAGAAAGCAGCTGAAATTGGCGTCACCTCAACTACAGCGACCAACGACACGTCAACGTTTCTTCAGAGTTTATCCTCCGATCAAACAACCACCGTTACTCCGATCAATTACGACGGTGGCGAGAAGTTTTTCGCTTTGTTTGGATCAAACAACAACACTGGATTAATAAGTCATAATCATGATCATCAGGAGATAGAGAACGCTAGAAATGACGTTACGGTTGCGTCTGCGATGGATGAATTACAGAATTACCCCTGGAAACGTAGAAGAGTTGATGGTGGAGGAGAAGGTAGAGGAGGACAAACTCGGGATTTTCTAGGGGTCGGTGTTCAAACTTTGTGCCATTCATCGTCAATCAATGGATGGATTTGAAACCATTTAAAAGTTTGGGGGTAACTGATAAATAAAGAAAAAGGAGAAGGAATATTTTGTAATTTCCACCATTTTCTCATTAAGAACACTTATTGTAATGGAAGTTGTATTTTTTTTAATTATTATTAATTCAATATTTTAAGCTACTTATATATGTGTAATGAATGTGCTTATCTTCAAAATATATAAATTTTGTAAATAACGTACATATATTTATATCGTATGTTTCCAATGAATTATTTTTGGAATATAGGAAACACAAAGACATTCAGAATCTTTTGAATTGTGTTTTATTGTAGAAATTTTTTTTTTTTGTCAACTTTATTCCGATCCATAGCCAAATTGCTTCCACTGGAGTTGGCGGGATTTGAACCTCTACCTGATATCAAGGTAGAGCAGGGACAAGCCAACTAAACTATCTGCTTATTGGCATTGTAGAAATATTATTAGTACAATGAATATTATAAACTATGAAAAAAAAATCATTCATATAGTAATTAAAATGTACTTGTTGGAAGTGGGTTTCACCCCACCATTAGCCGGACATAAATCCAACGCGGCTCAAAGTACATCTCGGACTTCGGATAAAAGTTCATCTCCGATCTTGGCTCAAAATCTACTAATCAAGACAAATATGAAAATCAGAAATATTCCTTATTTCAAATATGGAATATTTCCAAAAATCTAAAAATCTATTTTAGAGATAATGTCAATATTTCAATTAACAAAAAGATAATATAGGTCTAAACCTCCTCTATTCGTCTATAAATAGAGGAGACTATTTCCAAAAAAGGATTCATTCATGGACATTCATCCTTGGACATGAAATTCACAAAACACACATTGATTTCAGTAAACACAATTTTTTACTCTATTCTTTTTGTTTCCTTAATAAAAATAAGTCTTACCTATTTTCCTTTACAAGAAATTTGATTAGAATTTAGAACTTATGTGATAAATCTTGGTCAAACAGTCCCGAACTTGAATAGTTTAAGAAAATTATCATAATTATTCACATTGATATTTTGATTTAACTTTGACTAATATTGTTAAAAGTTTTTAATCACATCACGTCAATGATATTTTAAGCATTTCAATTATGTATTCACACTTCTTTTTCAATAATTAGATGCCCAACCTAAACTTTAAACTTTATCATGGGGGTTATATGTATGCTTCGAGTCGAACTCCAATTTATTTTCAATGTTACTATGCTCTTATATATAATCAAGCTTCATTGAATTGAGCCTATAATTATTTATATATATATATATATGTATATTCTTGATCTATTTTTGGTTCATGGGATGCAATGCATGATCTATGATTAAAATCATTTTGAAAGAAAATAGTGTAAAAGGCTAAGGATTTATAAAGTCTTAACATCGTCATTTAACCTAAAAATAACATAAAGTTAACCAAGTTCACATATATGAATTGGGTCAAGGAATAAGGAATTAAAGGAGATAATTTTGGTTTTATAAGCATATTCGGTGCAAAAGATAAAGTGAAGATCCATGCATATTCTCCATTAAAGAGTAAAAAGGTCTAAAATTTTCTTTTTGTATGCAAAGAATATTATACAAAATTATAAAATTAAAAGCATAAATAGCTAGAGTGGAGAAGTGGTGGCTGTGGGGACAATGAAAGGTGGAGACTTTTGGAGCTCAATTATTTAAATTTTTCTAAACCCTAACTCGAAGGCAAATTTTATACTTTCTAGTGGTGGAAAAGAATAGGAAAAAAAGATAGAAAAGCTTCATATTCTTAGCTTAGGCTTTTTCCACCTTTTATCTTATCTTCCTTTTTCTCTTATAAAAAAAGATTCAATCATCTATATATATATGTGTGCGTTTTATAGTTTTCTTTTGTCAACAATTAGATCAATAAAATCTGATTTATAGTTTAGAATTTATTTTTAAAATTCAATTTTAAGCTACCATAATGCAACATATATGAAACTCTAGTGTCAAGTCATTAGTTGCATCATCGTAACCACCAGACTGAAAGTAATTCGGTGCATTTTATAGTTATATATATAAAAAATAGAAAACATTTATAAATGGGAAGATAAAGATAAATCATTTGTCATCAAAGTTTATTGACTTATATATAGATTCATTTGTATGTGAGGAAGCATATCTTCATTACCCAATCGACTAGTTTTTTTGAAAAATAAAAAATTTTAGCTGACGGCATATCCACGAATTGATATATCAACGTATTAGATTTTAAACTTTTTTTTTAGCTAAATTGCAACAAAAAAAATCACGAAAATTTTATCAAATAGCTACGATATTTTTTTGGCTATGTCACAGCTAATTTTTTTTTCCAAAAATTCTTTAATAGAAAATAACCAATCGATCAAGGTAAATACCATCTTCTCTAATTCTACATAATTTGTCGTAATACTAGCTTAATAGCATCATATTATATAACTTGTCTTCATCTCTAGAATTACCGATGTACTAAGAGAAATTCCTAATATAAAAGATGAGTATAATTAATCTCAAGAATTTATATTTTGATATTGGAAAAGGCTTAAATTATTGTTATGTGTCGGAAAAAAACATAGGAAAGGGTTAAATTATTGTTATGTGTCGGAAAAAAACATAGGAAAGGGTCTTTAATCCTTATGATAACGTGCTGTACTATTTTTTCTGCCACATGTAGATTATTTCTGATTCGAAGAAGTGGTAAGAGATGACATTGACAGAGATAAATATAGAAACACTTCTGAATGTTGAAAAAATCTATGTTTGATTTGACCCAATAATAAAAACATGTAGGCCAGATGAATTCGTTATTCTTTTTTCTATTTTTCGTTAAATTTTCATATTCCATTCAAGACAAAAATACTAGCTAGCATCAACTACCAAAAACTGAATAGGCAGTGATCCATTTCTATTTTTTTTATAATCCTAATTCTTAATTTTGTTTGCAACTCTAGAATCAATGAATGTATATACACAACGATATCTAAATAGCCACAAAATTATCCCTTTTTTTTGTTTTTTTTTCAATTTATAGATATCAGATTAATCTTGTAACTATGAATCAGGTAAAGAGTTTACAAAAAAAAAGATCTTGATAAATTTCGAATACTATGAGTTAGCCAATCCGCATTCTTATTGAGGGATTTCGGGATTTGATGAAAAGAAAAAGCAACAAAAAATTTTCTAAGATTTTTAAACTTCATTAGATACTGCAAAAAATCCGGTCATTTTTTTGGATTTGACATCATCTTGGGAATTTCCACACAGTCAAAATTATCAAATTTAGTTATGATTTTTTCAAACAATAAATGTTTTATGTGATTGTTGAAAAAAAATATATGATCATTACTAGAAAAATTATGGCTAAGTGGCTACTAGATACTTTTTCGTGTTTTTTTTTATAATTAGGTCGTGGCTAGAAATTTTTTAGTTTTTTTTTATTTTACACTTGTTAGTTTTATAATATTTTTGTCAATTTTAATTTGAAAAGAGGTACAACAATTTAATATTATAAAAAACATTAACGAGAAATCAAAATAGTCAATTAATTAAAATAAAAAATAAAGAAGAATTTCAAAAATATTTTTTTTGACATATCCTTTTCAAAACTTACCATTTTCTTTTAAAAAAAAGCATTTCTTAAAATTTATCTTAAAAATGAAATTAGACCAACAAAAAAAATACAAACCAAGCAGTTGTGATTACATGAGGAGCTTAAAGCCCATGATGATAAAAGAAAAGGAGCTTAAAGCCCAAAAACGGCCCAATAGAGAATATTAGAAACCCCTAATTTCCAATAAACACTAGGAGTCGCAGAGAGGAGAAGTGAAGAGAAGCAGAGAAATGAAATTCACAGATTCTCCGGTGATTGATCTGACGGTAAACGGCACAAAGCTCTCAATCCAACAAGATAATGGTTCGATGCACGTCGGAACCTCCGTATGGCCTTGCTCTTTAATCCTCTCCAAATTCGCTGAACGGTGGTCGACGATGGACTCATCATCATCAACTCCAAATCCATACGCTGAATTCCTCGATTTCCGTCGCCGTCGTGGCGTCGAGCTAGGCACCGGATGTGGAGTCGCCGGTATGGCTTTTTACTTACTAGGTTTAACGGAGATAGTACTCACAGACATAGCTCCAGTCATGCCAGCACTCAAACACAATCTGAAACGCAACAAATCGGCGCTTGGTAAATCCTTAAAAACCTCGATTGTATACTGGAACAGTAAGGAACAAATCTCGGCGCTAAATCCGCCGTTTGATTTGGTTATTGCGGCGGATGTTGTGTATATTGAGGAATCAGTTGGGCAATTAGTGACGGCGATGGAGTCACTTGTGGCGGATGATGGTGCGGTGTTGCTTGGTTATCAAATTAGGTCTCCGGAAGCTGATAAGCTATTTTGGGAACTATGCGACGTCGTTTTTAAGATTGAGAAAGTTCCTCATGAACATCTTCATCCTGATTATGCTTATGAGGAAACTGATGTTTACATCTTTAGGAAGAAAGCGAAGAAGACTCTGACTGAATCAGAGTGAAGCCATTTTTTCTACATCATGTATTTTATTACAATTACATGTTTTTTTTTTGTTGTCATAAAATTCTAGTTATCAAACATTTTCATAGATTTTTACGAATTTGTCTGGAACTATGTAAGAAATCTTTATAAGTGCTTTTAGTCTGAGATTTTTCCCACAATTATTTTTTTATTAATAAACAAAGTTAAAAGACACTTAACTGGAGGAAAATAAATTTCCTAGGAACTATATTTGGAAGAGGAAATTATAGGAGATGGCGAAAACAATTTCGGGAGAGGTATCCAAAAGAGGGAGAGATATAAGATAAAAGAGTCGGGCACAATTTAGAAAGGAATCAAGAAAGTAAATTCTACAATTACACTCCTGAATTCAGAAAAGTAGTGTTTTCATGAAGGAAATACAATGACCGTAGACAACGAACCCTTATATAATGAATATGTGCACCACACAATTGAGAACTATAGTTAGTGAAAGCAGAAAGAGTCGAGTCGAAGAAGAGCGTCTACCAATTGACGCAAGACCCGTTGACATCGCAACATAATTCTTGTCTCAAATGTTAAGAGTGTAGATAATAAGCGGTATTATCGATCTAATTATTAAAAAAAAAATCAAAAGTGTTTTTTGTCTGAGCTTAAAACATTGTTGCTTAGTAGTGTCACTAGTCCACAATAAAAAGAACAGCATGAACTCTTTAGACCTCAATTAGATAATGGGCTTTTGGGCCATGGGCCTTTTTAAGAGTTAATGAAATTACAAAGACATAAGAACCCTTGTATTTATTACATAAGTCAGGTCCAAGATCCAAACAGATACGACAAAACATTGGTCCAAAAGACCAAATTTAATTAGATAAATTCGAGCGATGAAGAAACAAAGAGAGAGAAACGCGATTCCTGAATCAAAAACTCCCTCGATTTTCTCGAAAACCCACACAAAGAAAAACTAAATAGACAAACAAAAAAAACCATCTGACAAATTCACCAAACACTCACAAAGTTTAAATTTTTTTTAAAAAAAACTTAAAATCAATTCTTTTTTCTTCTCGCAGTCAATTCGCAATTCAATTCAATAAAAGTTACAGAAGAAAAAAAGAAATGTGATTATAACGAAAAGGAATAGTCAGAGGCTAAACACTGTTGTTGTTGTTCGTTCGTTTGCTGTTCTTCTTCGCGATTTCTACTTTTTTTTTCTTTTTAATATTAAAATTGTTCTCGGTTTTATTAATGATCTTGTCGATAATTGCTAAAATGTTTAATGTTTTTGATTTTATTTGTGAATTTCCCAATCACATTCGTAGTTGTAGTAGAGAGAGAAAGGTTTTTTCTTTTTGGTCTTTTTGGTGGAAGATTTTTATTCTTCTTTACTTCTTCCTCTTTTTCGTCAAACCAAAAATCCAACGGTGTTCGTGAGATATGTGTTCTCTTCACAAAAAACCCACAAATCTTTCTCCATCAATTTCATCTTAACAACTCTCAAGCTTTTTGATCGGTCTTTGAAGTTTCTCTATAGCAATAAGTTGCTGTTTTTGTTTATTTTGGCCCTCCAAATCTGTTTTTTTGCTGTTGTTGGTAGATTCTAGGGTTTCAATTTTTTTGAATTTGGGGGTTTTTTGTTGTTTGTTGGAGAAAATGGAAGGTGGGTCTGAAGCAGAGAAGAATAAAACACCTGAAGGTGGTGAAAGTAAGTCTAAACGGAAAATGAAAACTGCTGCTCAACTTGAAGTGCTTGAAAACACTTACGCAGGTTTGGTTTCTCTTCTGTTAATTTCTGTGTTTTCGTGTTTAGTGTTTAATGTTTGGATTCAATTTTTTTTCAGCTGAGCCTTATCCTTCTGAAGCTATAAGAGCAGATCTCTCAGTGAAACTGAATCTTTCCGATAGGCAGTTACAGATGTGGTTTTGTCACCGGCGACTTAAAGACCGGAAATCCACAACTCCGAGTAAACGGCAACGTAAGGAGTCGACATTAACGGTCGTGGAACCTTCGAAAACAGTTGCCAATGCTGGTGATTTGGTGGCGGGAAATGAGCATCATGAGCTTGATTCTAAAAGAGTTGCTCGAGGTAGTGGTAGTGGTGGTGTGACTGTGGTTAGACGGTTTAATGAACCGTCTTCAGCTGAACTTAGAGCCATTGGTTATGTGGAATCTCAGTTAGGAGAGCGTTTGAGAGATAATGGACCTATTCTTGGAATGGAGTTTGATCCTTTACCTCCTGGTGCATTTGGAATGCCTATAGGTATACATTACATTCTGCTTCTTAGTATTGACACTAATGTTGTTCTATTAGCTATATTCACTTTTCTTTTGGTGTGGAACAGAGATGCCAAGCCATCATCGGAAGGCGAGTAGGCAAGCTTTTGAGACTAACTTATATGTTCGATCAGATGTAAAGCCTATCAAGGTTAGTTTGCATTAGTTTTTATGTCTTATGATGTGTTGTTGCCTGTTCAAGTCTTTCTTTTTTTTGGCTTTTAACATTATTCCATTTTAGGAAACTGTGAGGACCATTCGTGAATATCAATTTATTCCTGAGTTGCCATCTTCGAGGACTGATCATACCGAAAGAGTTTCTCCATCACATCATTTTAAAGTTCCACTTGATGCTTCAGTCATGAGGGCTTCAGTGGTGTCTTCTGGGCATCGAGATGACTATAAAATTTCACCTCAGATACCAAATTTGAATCTTTCAACTCATCAAGGCAAACCCGGGCATGTTTATTCCCCTAACTTGGGTGAGTATGGGTCACCGTATCAAAAAAGTTACATGGATGCTGGTGCACACGGAAATATAGGTGATCATCCAATTCGTGATGATCCTTTTGTACAATCCGAGAGAGAAATTGGTAACGATGATGATGAAGATGAAGCCCTGCAATTAGAGAGAAAACGCAAGGTATGCAAAAAAGTTTATCTTGTAAATTCTGTATAGTGAAATGGCCGGGAACTGTTGTCAATCTTTCTTTCTTTCTTATGAATTCACTGTAGAGTGAAGAAGCAAGAATAGCTCGCGAAATTGAGGCTCATGAGAAGAGGATTCGAAAAGAGCTTGAGAAACAAGATATGCTGAGGCGAAAGGTCTTGTTTCGATTTAAGCTAAACACATACTTTATTAACTGTATTTGCTATATCTTTGTTTTTATTGTGCCCGATGGATTGTGCAGAGAGAGGAGCAATTAAAGAAAGAACTGGAGAGGCAAGACCGCGAAAGACGGAAAGAGGAAGAACGTCTTTTACGTGAAAGGCAGAGAGAGGAAGAGAGGTACGTGAAAGAGCAGATGCGAGAGATGCAGCGCAGAGAGAAGTTCTTGAAGAAAGAAACACTCAGGGTAATGTGACATATGCACTGATTTAGCTCAGGTGGAATATTGTTTCTTCATTTGCACCTCTTAAAAATGTGAATCAGGCGGAGAAAATGCGACAGAAAGAAGAGATGCGTAGGGAGAAAGAGGCTGCAAGGCTTAAAGCTGCTAATGAGAGGGCTATTGCTCGTAAGATTGCAAAGGAATCTATGGAACTTATTGAAGACGAACGCTTAGAACTCATGGAAGTTGCTGCGTTAACCAAAGGATTGCCTTCAATGCTGGCTCTTGACTTTGAAACTTTACAGAACCTCGATGTATATAGAGGTGAATCAGTAATAAAAGTAGTCTTTATTTTGTTTTCAGATATTTTTCAGCTGTTTATCTAAATTGTATCTTATATCAATCTGATGAATATATATTCTTTCAGAAAAGCAGGCCTTATTTCCCCCGTCGTCTGTAAAATTGAAAAAGCCCTTTGCTGTCAAACCGTGGGATGGTTCTGATGAGAATGTTGCAAACCTTCTCATGGTGACTTTCTTATCTTGTTTTACGTTTAATTTCTTTTCCACATTGATGTAAATATTAGTAACTAATGTGACCGGTAGTACACATAGAAACAAAATCTTTTTCATGTATTTTAGTTGTCCTCTAAATTTTTTATTTGGTTGAGAACATTCAGGTGTGGAGATTCTTAATCACTTTTGCGGATGTACTTGGTCTTTGGCCATTCACCCTGGACGAGTTTGCTCAGGCATTCCATGACTACGTAAGTGTTTCTCTCTTTCGTAAGTTTATATAACTAGATCTTAAAGGATTGCTTTTCTCAACTTTTCCTTGTTGATTGTGTAGGACCCACGGTTAATGGGAGAGATACACATTGTTCTCTTGAAGACTATAATCAAAGATATCGAGGGTGTTGTAAGATCACTTTCTACTGGTTTTGGAGCAAACCAGAATGCTGCTGCTAATCCTGGAGGGGGTCATCCTCATGTAGTGGAGGGTGTAAGTTAACCCCTTTTTGTAGTTTTTATTTTAAATGTAAAATTTTCTCCCAAACCTCCTAATGTTTGGTATGACGCAATATTGGGATTAGGCATATGCGTGGGGTTTTGATATACGCAGCTGGAGGCGAAACTTGAATGCTTTTACGTGGCCTGAAATCTTGAGGCAACTTGCTCTCTCTGCTGGGTTGGGACCACAACTGAAGAAACGGAACACTAAGACTGTATCTGTTCATGATGATAATGAGGTGTGTAAATTAATATATGCTGTTAATTTCAGTTTTACTACTGTATTCTGATCTCTATTATTCAAGTGTAGGCCAACAACTCTGAGGATGTGATTTTCAACCTAAGGAAAGGAGTAGCAGCTGAGAATGCTTTTGCCAAGATGCAAGAAAGGGGACTTTCTAATCCGCGACGATCACGGCATCGTTTGACTCCAGGCACTGTTAAATTTGCTGCTTTTCATGTTCTATCTATTGAGGGTGAAAAAGGGTTGACCATTCTTGATGTTGCAGATAAGATTCAGGTAAAGCTGGTCTAAATATTAGTTTTCTTGGAACTTTTTTACTCAAGGTTATGTTTCATTTTGTTTTTCTTTCTTATTGATCGCAGAAATCAGGATTGAGAGATCTAACGACGAGCAGGACACCTGAAGCATCAGTTGCCGCAGCTTTGTCTCGGGATACAAAACTCTTTGAAAGGGTAGCTCCATCTACGTACTGTGTGCGTGCGTCCTATAGAAAGGATGCAGGTGATGCTGAGACTATATTTGCTGAAGCAAGAGAGAGAATACGCATATTTAAGAGCGGTGTTACTGATGTAGAAGATGTTGATGATGCTGAGAGAGATGAAGATTCTGAAAGTGATGTTGGAGATGATCCAGAGGTTGATTTGAACACTAAAAAGGATCCCGATGCTGTGGAGATAGAAAATTTAACTGGCGTTGGACCAGTGTTGGAAAATGGTAAACTGGAAACTGTGAGCCTGAAAATGGAACCTGGACTGCCTCTTATCCCCTCTAGCCTCAAGGATATGAAAGATGAGAAAGTGGATGAGATTGTAGCGGATCAATCTCTTGAAGATGCGATAGCAAACGATGAGGTCAATGCTTGTTTTGATGAGAGCANATGAGGTCAATGCTTGTTTTGATGAGAGCAAACTCGGGGAACAGTGGGTTCAAGGACTCGTAGAAGGAGAATACTCGAATCTCAGCGTCGAAGAACGTTTAAGTGCACTTGTTGCTCTGATTGGTATTGCCATCGAGGGAAACACAGTCCGAATCGCCCTTGAGGTATTTATTTTCTTATTCTAAGAAAATATTGGACTTGCAGTTTCTTTGATCTTTTTTACCTTAATCAGGTTCTGTGTGTTGCGAGAGCAGGAACGATTGGAAGTTGCCAGTGCTTTAAAGAAACAGATGTGGGGTGAAGTGCAACTCGACAAACGCTGGAAAGAAGAGTCTTTGGTTCGAGCGAATTACCTTTCATACCCAACAGCAAAGCTGGGGCCGAATATTGCAACTCCTGCATCTGGAAATCAAGAAAGCTCATCAGCGGATGCTACTCCAATTTCCTCACAGGACCCCTTGAGCCTTCCACAGATTGATGTGAATAACGCTGGACCAAGATTGCAAGTGCAAGAGAATGTATCTGGAATTGAGAATTTGCAGTATCAGCAACAACAGGGCTACACAGCAGACCGGGAACGGCTGCGGGCGCAGTTAAAAGCCTATGTTGGATATAAAGCCGAAAAGTTATTTGTGTATAGGTCGCTTCCGCTAGGTCAAGATCGAAGACGCAATCGCTATTGGCGATTTTCAGCATCTGCCTCTCGGAATGACCCCGGTTGTGGTAGAATATTTGTTGAACTTCAGGATGGCCGGTGGAGGCTCATTGATTCCGAAGAGGTATAGTTGAAAAGGCTTAAAACTCGATTAAGTAATGTTGAACATTTGTTGATAACAGTCATTGAGATTTCTTTTGATTCTGGGTTTTCAGGGTTTTGACTATTTGATGAAGTCACTAGATGTTCGAGGTGTACGAGAATCACATCTTCACTTCATGTTGCTGAAGATTGAAGCATCTTTCAAAGAAGCAGTGAGAGGGAATGTGGAAGCGAATCCCGGGTTGTGCTCTATATCTTCTAGCTTGAATTTAGATACTACAGAGGTCTCCTCCACGTTTAAGATCGAGCTAGGGGATAGTAAGGCTACTGAAAGATGCAGCGCATTGGAACGGTTCCAGAGCTTTGAGAAGTGGATGTGGGATAATATGCTGCATCCGGGTTTGTTATCTGCATATAAGTACGGTGCCAAGAAAAGGAGTCTTCTCAAGATATGCAGAATCTGTGCGGAATTACACTTTGTCGGAGATTTAAGCTGTCCTAGTTGCGGTCTTTTCCGTGAATGTTCGGCGGCTGGTGAGGTCTGTTTTGCTGAGCAAGTTGCTCAACTCAGTAATAATTTGAGAGGTGGAGACTTTGGATTTATCTTGCGTGGCTCGATCTCATCTCCCAGTAGAATAAAACTGCTGAAGATTCAATTAGCACTTGTCGAAGTGAGTTTCTTCAGACTTTTTCTTAGGTCTTCATATAACTTAGGAATGCCCAATCTGTTTTTCTGGTTCTGAGCACTGAAGGGAAACAGAACACCTTTTAGTTTGATATGGTTTCGGATTTTAGAACTAATGAGTATCTTGAATCTTTTGTATTGGTCAGGCTTCTCTTCCACCAGAAGGACTTGATGCTTTTTGGACAGAAAGTCTTAGAAAAGCTTGGAGTCTAAAGCTGTCGTCATCAAGTTCCCCCGAAGAACTTCATGAGGTTCGTTTTTCCAAATTGTGCAGCAATACAAACTTATCTTCTTGACAATTCTGATTTTGTGAAACTTGCTTGGTTTAGGTTCTCACAGTGTTAGAGGTCGCACTAAAGAAAGATTTTCTGTCTTCGAACTTTGAAACAACTGCTGAACTCTTGGGTTACAAAGAAGAAACCCTCGCTAACGATTTCCCTTGTGCGGTTAATGTACTACCGTGGATACCAAAGACGACTGGAGGTGTAGCTCTGAGACTCTTTGAATTCGACAGCTCAATTGTGTACACCCCAGATCAGAAAAACGATCCTCAAAAGGACAAAGAGTCTGAAGATTTTGTCGTAAGTATAGAACAATGAATGCTAATCTTTTTTTTTCTCTTCATTATTCACACACTGAAAGCTCTACTTGTTTTTAAAGGGTATGGAGACAAATTTTGTGACGAACGTTGAAGAAAAGGACGTAATGGAGACTCCTACGCAAGTTGCTTACACGCAAGAAGAGAACTGGACGGATCCTAGTTTAGGTGGTCCGTCTAGCTCTGGACGAGGAGGTCGCCCACCAAGAGGACGTGGTAGGCCTCGTTCTCGTGGAAAGAAACCGGCGGTTTCTGGTAGACCACCACGAAGTGGAGCAAACTCAAATGGCGAAGCCACATTGAGACCAAGAGCTCAACCTCGTGCGGCAGGTAGAAAGAATGGGCGGCGTGGCAGCACCAAAGGCCGGAAGAGACCAACAAAAGGAACTCTTGGTGTATCTAATGAAGTAGAAGGAGGTCAGGCTAAGGAAGTTATTGTAACGGCCAGAACCAGTTATGACGATGATTGGATCGAAACGCCTGAACTGCAAGATGATGATGGAGAAGCTAGCAGCTCAGGGAGATCGTTTCAGTATAAGGACTATGATGATGTCATGGCTCCGACTGACGATTTCGACGGTGAGTCGAGTAAATTAGTAGGTAGGGGTGAATTTAGCTTACATAGTGATGATGAATACGAAGAAGAAGAAGAGGATATGAACACGAAAATGGATGTGAATGATGATGATGAAGATTACGTAAATGATGATGATTCAGATGGTAGAGAGCAGATGGAGATTAACAATGATGCATCACGGAAAAGGTTTACGTTTGATGATCCTGATCTAACATCTTCATCGTCCTCTGATTTTCAGTGACTTGATTAGACAGTAACTACTAAGCTTTTTTTGTATTCTTCAAAATGAATATTATTTGTTTTAACTTATATCAATTTAACCGTTTTCAAGGTTACGTCAATGTGATCTTTTGTCTTCTTTATCGTCCTCTGATTTTACATGTGCAGACTAAGCCAAACTCAAAATTTTGTAACATCTCAAAATCATGAGATGAGTAGAAGTGTTGTTACGATGATTTTTGATTATAGCAAAAGTGCATGGGCCTTTAGGTATTCGGAGCCTGTGGGTCTCAATTTTGTTGAAGGCTACTTTAATATTCCGAAAATTTTTAGGAAGTTGTTCACTTACCATGCAAATTTTTATTGGAAAACATTTTATCAAATTTTTTAAAAACATGATATACTTTCTTTTAGGGTGTATTGAACTTTAGATTTTAAATCATTTGTGTTAAGTTATGAATTTCCAATATTAATGAACTATTGTTAAATATACAATCAAGTTTTTTTTTTTTTTGCTAAATTTACTCTTATACTTGGATCGACAAGTCTATTTTATTGAAATATTTTAAGTGTATGATTTTAAGCGATTTTAAGAGATTCTGAAGTATTTTAGTGGATTTTTTTAGTTACAAATATAGAAGTCTAAATTTTATGGTTTCAAGTCGAATTTTAGATTTTTTATAACAAATCACTGAATTTTTTCTAAATTCATCTAGAGTCATTTAAGACCTTATAAAACTAAATCATTCAAAATCATTTGCTATTCAATATTAATACACCTCTCTAGTGTTTTATTGTCAATTACATGATACCAAATATATATTCTCCAACAAAAATTCATTCAAAAAGTCTTCTATAATTCGGGTATTATATCATTATATATATCACTATCAAAACCAAACCGTGAAATCTATGTAATTATTCCCTCACTGTTACGTAGTTATATTGCTGTGATCGTAATTTTCCTTTTTGTCATATTAGATCTATTCGGTAAGATCCCACCCACAATCCAAACCATATTATACAAAGTTATACAACTATCTGAGAGCAAAATATTTGCAGAAATTTCACTTAACAAAATCATTTTTCAATTTTGTTGTAAATTATTGCAACATTCTTACATCATTGTTGGTGTTGAGTTATACAAAAAGAAAACAAATATAAATAAAAGAAAAAAATCACAGAGAGTTTGAGATCTGTAGAGAATAATATAGCTAGTGGGACTGAGAACGACGTCGTACACCTCTCAATAAGCTTAGAGACAAAGAACTGCTCGCCTCTTATGACTCACAAGACAGCCAAAACTATCCTCTCCACATATCACACCATCTCTTGTTTTTTTATATTCTAAATATCATCTCAATCATATATACATACTAATATTTTATTCATGTAAAAAAATTTATAAAGTATTATAACTTTATGAAATTTCAAAAATATCCCAAATATTATTTTGGGAAAAAATTCTTACAAATTAATTCTAAGAAAGTGTCTTATATGTAAATTCAAGACAAATTTTTCTTTTGTATTTATTTAATTTTTATTGTAATATATAGGTACACTTATTTGCAATGTGCGCAAATTGCTTATTTATTTTATGTGTTCAACCCAAAACGAATAAACAATTTTTACTATATGATTGGGAAAGTATTTAAGAGAAAAATATATGTCTAAATGATTTTTGTAAGGAATTATAATATTTAGCTAAGAGACTAAGACAAAATAATGATATGTCAAAATTTTAAAAGTAGCTTTAAGTTTAAATTATACAGTTAATATAAATTTGAAAGAATTTAATTAAACTATAAGTATCACAGGAAAAAAGTAGATTAATATCTCAAATTTTGTAGAATTATTCATTTTGTATGTTCAATGTATAGTATATAAATCAATATATATAGGTCAAGTGAGGAATTATTTCCATGGTACAATGTACTTGAAATGGTTATAAAATCGAGACCTGACTAATAACAAACGAGGATTGCAAATGGACAATATATTTCAGAATGTAATATTATTATTTGACTGTTTTCGTTACGTAATTGGAGTATTCAAATGTCCCAATTTGATGAATGATTCCAGCCATATTCCTGAATTCTCCAAGTGTCAATCAAATGTCCGACCAGTAAGAAGTAAAGTACATATATATATTAAATGTTTTGAACCATGTAAAATGAGACAAGAAAAGGACTATATACAGTTCTCTAACAAATGTAAATAACTTTAAGATAATAAATGCTTGGAGAATGTTGGAAAAAATTATTTTTAACCAATTAATATATTTAAAAACAATTTTCTCAGTTACTAATAATCTTGGGGAAGAAGTGGTAAAACTCTAGGTGAAAGCTCAAAGTTTCAAAGGATATTATAGGTGGATCTTGAAAAGATTCGGAATACTTTTTAAGTTTTGGGAAGTATTGTTTTTCATACAAAACGGAAGGGGTCTGTATGGAGGCAAGAGGTGTTCATCGATGTTTATAATCCATTTTTGATGAGTTTTTATGGGCCATGAAAACTCTTGTTTCCATCCAAATTTCATAAATATATAGTTTTTGTGATTGATTATTTAAAGATCCTAAAGATAGTAATAACCCGGAAGATTGGCTACCCCTCGCACACTTTTTGGAGGAGTTTAGCAATGTAAAAAGATCATTAACTAGTTTTGCTTTACATTTGATCCCTCACCCGTAAATAGCAAAGTTAATATGTTAATTTAAGGGAAAAGAGTGTTTATTTATACACTAACTTCTTCAAAAGTATCATTTTATAAGTGAACTTATAGGATTGGTTTTTTCATATATTCGCTGCTTAAAACTTCAAAAACCATACATAAACTTTTTTAATTTGGTTATAATCTTAATTAACTATTAAGAGCGTTAGTCAACACTTAATAGTCCATTTTTAGTCGTTAACGGTGACAGGTAGCACTCGTATTATTTTAATCAGATCCTACGTGGCATAATAATCAAAACTACGCTCTTTTGATTACTGAAGAGACAAAAATAAAATTGTAAAAACGGCGTAATTTGTTGATTTGGAATTAAAACCCTAAATTAATCATCTTCTCTTTTTCAACGAAACAGAACATCTTCGACAAACCTTCTTGTGTTCTTCTTCTGTCTTAGCTCCTTTTCTATTATGGATCCAATTAAGTAACTTTTACTTTTTATTCATTCAATTGTATCACCTAAAAAACAATACAATACAATTGAATGAATAGAAAGTAAAATATCATTAACAGTGAAGATCATTAACTAGTTTTGCTTTTCATTTGATCCCTCATCCGTAAATAGCAAAGTAAATGTGTTAATTTATAGTGTTTGTTGTCTTTCGAGATATTAGTCACACAAAAACACAACGCCAAAATTAATAGTATAAATTAAAATTTTCAAAAGTAAAAACAACAATTTTCTCACATCAGCCTTTCTATTTAAAGATCTTGAAATGAATAAATTATCAAATTCTTCACGGAACAATATATGATATATCTCATTCAAAAAATTAGAAAAGAATATAACCACTCATGAAAAGTTTAAGGATGAAAATATCTGTTAAGTTTCCATTATAGTTATGTTTGGAATTTCCAAAAATTCACATGTACGACGACGAGTTATCCACTTGTGTGGAATTGTCATTTAAGAAAACGAATTTTAAACTTTATTGATATAGATTTACCTAAATGCCAAAAATGATGTCCCTTCTTATAATGCATCAACAATGTAGATTTGACATGCTATTAAATCACATTTAATTATTTGAACTCCATAATTCTCATCATTATGCATAAATGTGTCGTAAGAATAGTTTCATGTTTGATATAATGGTTTTATCTAATTTTCTATCATGTTTTCCGGTCAAATACAAATGGTTATTCCACTCAAACTGCGGATTATCTTTTGTTAAATAATACAGTAATAATTTATATTGGTCTTAATTCACACGTTTGTAAATGTTGGTAAACTTTCGAAAACCCTTTAACAAAAAATATATGTTGGTAAAGGCTTCAATTATTACAATGCGCATGTGCTTTGTTTTTTGTTCTTTCCTTTTGTGAACATTTTCTTCATAGATTTGTCATATTTCAACAGCTTTGTTCTCCACTCTCTTTTTTTCCTAATTTCTCAAATTTTCTAAATGTCTATCAATAAATTTGATTAGTGCGTAGCTTTGTAATTAATAATTAATATCAGCAAGACAGCAACAATGTATTAATATATGTACGTTCCCTACAATCAAATATTATAAAATTTGATAAAGAATTCTTTATCAAAATCAAATATTGTTCACTTCTCCATAGCTCTAATTAGGGTTTGCAATATATCACATTTTTATTGCACACCCAGACGATGGTAACGTAAAAAGAAGCATTATTTTACGATCAGATGATTCAATTAATCAACTACAAATATGTACTAGGGTTCAAAGAATCGATAATACATATACTAGAAATTTCTTAATCAATCTCTCCTTAATTGATGTCTTACCTTGAAACTTTACTAGAAAAATGTACGATTTAATTTACTGAATGTAGATTAAAAGGATTGCCGGGTTATATCCACTCAGAAACTTCCAATCAAGTCTGAATCCACCCAAAATGTTTGTTCCTTACTAGAACCACATACTTTAATTATTGAAATTGTGTAATCACATATAATTAATTTCAAATTCGAGTTTAAACCATCCAAGACATTAATTGTTTAACGTTTACTATTAACTTTTAACTAAACCATACAAATTTAAATAAACTAAAACTTTCACATTTGTATTGATTTAGTTAAAAAATCTTAACAGTAAACGTTATGCTTCTTTCCTCTTCGATTGAAAGTTATACATCTTTTAATCTTAAGAGAAGAACCTTAACTTTGGGTATTCTTAGAATCAACAAACTTCAAGGTTTTCAATCTATCCTTATCTCCATCAGGTTAGATACAACTTACAAGTCAAAACGACTTCATCAACTGGGATTCAAGTCGAAGTTCAAGAGCTGTCAAGTTATATCCTTAAATCTTCACAATCAAGAGCTATTGAAACTGGAAGCCCAAAGTAAAGTTGGTCTAAGAATAAGTACAATATTTCTAATATAACGTAGTTATATTATAAATACAATATAAAATTTAATGTTTTGATGCAAGTCAAAGTCTTTAATAGAATTCAATTCTTATCTCAAATGTAATTAATCAAAACATGTAGATTGAATGAGATGTGAAGAAAAAAAGGGATTAAAGAAACATTATCCAAATATTGCTCACGAGAAGGTCAATCTCTACGCCCCCACTTGTTTCTACGTCTAGTCTCTTTCTTTTTTTTGTCTCTTTGTTTTGTCTAAATCTCTATATATCATTTCATTTCTTATTTTATAATATATATATATATATATATTCATTTTTCAATAATGCAACTTCTCTTTCTAGTTGTAACATTATTTTTATTTTTTTAAGAATTTCTTTTCACATTGCTGAGTTTTATATATATTAAAATTTCAACATATGAAAAAGAAAAGATGTCGTATAGTGAAGACTGAAGAGAAAGCATGAAATGACAATTTGCAATTATAAATAGTCTCAAAATAATTGGTGTCCACATAGCAATAACTATTACTAAAAGAGAATTTATAAGAAGAAAAAAACATATTGCCCTGCTTTATTCATTTCAAACACACACAAAAGGTAAAATGGAATTAACTATTAAAAATAAAATTAATGTGGTTGAGATATCCACCACAAATTAAATATATTATAATATGCACTTGAAATTTTCAAACAGAATCATAATTCGTATCAGAAAAACAACAAGTTATAAAATAATAATAATAATAATAATATAATACTAATAATAATAATGACTCAGAAAAAGTATAAATACCAAAGAAAAATTAAGTGAGCTTATTATATATATCAAACTTTTATTTATTTAATAAATCAAAGTTGTCAATATTGAAATAATTAGACTTGATTTCAGCCTAGCCCCGTTACGAGTGGATATCCAGCCTTTTTAAGAATATTCGTATCTGTATCTGTATTTTTAGTCAAACTAATATATGTATTCATATTTGTATCCGTATTATCCGCCAAACTAATATCCGTATCCGTGAAGAAAAAAAAATTTCCACGGATATTCGTATCCGTCTTTAATATTTACAAAAAAAAAGTTTGATATTTTTGTTTTAAAAACGGAAAAACCCTACTATTTTTTTATAAAAATAAATAATGATTAAAATTAAATACCAAAAACAAAAATATGATATAAAATAAATAAAATAAAATAAAAATATTAAGTGGCGTAAATTGGTATTAAAAACAAATAAAAATACAAAAAAAATACAGATACCCGGATATCCGGATCCAAAATCCATATTATCCGTATCTTCCAGACCACAAAATTTAATATTCGTATATGTATCCGTTTTTTGGATAAAATTTCAGATACAGATTCGGACATCCGGCAGATACGGATATTTAAGGTTTAATTGGTAAAGCTTTTTGTTGATCTTAATGCTCTCTTAAAAGTCAATCATGTTTTATTCATTGAGCATTAAAGAGAGTATAATGCTCTCTAAATGCTCCGGAACTCAATGTTCTTAAATAGAGTTTTTCCTAGAGCATGGTACATTAAAGATCATTAAAATACTATTTTACCCTTATTATTAATATGATTAATATTCTATATATAATCTTTTAAAAATTTGTAATGTCTAATTTTGTAATTTTAATATTAAATGATCAATACTATTTCAATCACATATCATAAACTTAGTCTAATGTGTATGCTCCTTAATGCACTATGTATTACCAATCAAGTCCTCAATCTCATGGCTACTTCAAACATACCATTCTCTTTTTAATAGATAAAAATATAATTTGTCCTGTAATAATGATATTTAGACAGACGTTACGTTTATGTAAAACATCAATATCAAAATATTTTATTTAAACAGACGTTACGTTGGTAAGATATCCTGTTACAATAATTGGGCTCCAGTCACATATTTAACATAACATTACAAATTAACTGCAATAAATTGAAAAAAGCTTGAATGGCAAGTAGCATTGTTTATGTGAAAGTGTAACGCCATTTTAATAAATAACTTATATGTAAACTTTCAGTTACACTTTATTTGGCCGAATCAGTGTTAATATTTAATGAAGTCTTAGCTTTGACTAATTAAGAGTCTAAGACGACAGAAAAATAACGCAAAAAATAAAAATTAATAATGAAAATTTTTTTTTCTTTGTCAACTGAATATATTTATTGTAAAAATATTGATTTAATTTAAGGGCCCTTAATTTAATTGAAGATTGATTATATTGATTTAATTTTTTTCCAAAAATATCAAATTGTGATAAAAGTAAGTATATAACAATTAACATCGATAACTCGCCGGAAAACTAAGTTGTTACTATTTGACGAGACGAAAATAAAGTTATGCTTTAAATTTTATTAGAAAATTTTGAATCAGGTTAGTCGTCGATATAAAAAAATGTTTTGTGTACGAAATGCGGTAAAAATAAGGATAATTCATGGACTAAAAGTAAACCTATATCAAAAGAATCCAATTGTGATTTTCTATGGGCGTCGGCCCAAATTCCGCAAGTTAAAAGAAAGAAATATCAAACCTTTCAAATCTAACATCATCCGACATTTTGGATTAAAAGATTCATTTCCAAAAAAAAACCGAAATTATCCAACTGTGATAGGCCAAATGTATTGATACCTCAATAATAAATAAAACTCATTACCAATAAGTTATTGAATTCAAATAATATGTTAAGACTTAATATCTAACTTTGTTGCACTAAAATGTCATACATACCAGAAATTTATAGAAGATTCATGTTCAAAATTTACACATTTTATCTCACATGATCCAATGAACATCTCAGTCACTTCCAGTAGAAGTCAACTAAAATTTCACCAACCATCCATTTATCCTTACTTGTTACCTTTCCTTGAAGTAGTTAATTTTTATACTTATAATTCATATAAAGCTCTCTGTAATACCTAAATACGATCTCATTCTTCTTTTGAGATGCTTAGAACAGTCAGGCTAGTGTATCTATGTGTCAGATGAGGTTGAAATCTTTAAATGGAAAATGGACATGTAAGCCTATAAATGGTGGACATTACATGTTCAAACACCTATATTTTGGAAATAACATTGTATGGAAAAAAATCATACCTCCTAGAACAAACATACTCTTTATGTATATAATTCATTTGGTAAATTAAATTTTTTATAAAACAATATAAAATGGAAAGAAAACTTCATCTATTTTGTAATAGTTAGTCAGAAAATATGTAAATTCCTACAAAATACTCAACTATGAAATTTTATTTTTGGCTTTAAATCAAAAGTGTCAATTCATAATTTACAATTTTATATCTTATCACAATTTTTCAGTTATTTTTTATTAATAATTAGATTGATAAGACCCAATTTATAACTTAAACTTTAAATTCTATCATACAGAGTTTATCGTCTACCTTAAATCGAAATTTGATGGAAAATAGTTATTAACCATTTGGGCACACTAATTTCCCCACAATTTTCCACTTGTTTAAACATGAAAAGAAAAATATTTTTACTATCTTTTCCTATATTTTCCAATATTTCAATTGTTTAATTCCTTTTTTGTTTCCTTTAATTGTCAGACAGCAATAATGCTTTAAAGGGAAAAAAAGTTAAAATTTAAATTTATGCTAACAAAATATGATATCTACATAATACACAATATAATAATATTTACTAAATTTAAAATTTGATGAGAAAATGAAAAAAAAATCACTATCATATTTTCTCAACCACAACTTTATTTTCTTTGTCAGTACCACCAACACATATATACAGCATATAAAGATTTTAATAAAACTTGGAACTATCTATATCTATTCAAACACACACACTTCTCTATATATATACATATTCATTCACTATTCACTCTGATTTCTCTAAAATCTGAGTCTCTCTAACTTTCACTATAAAGATTCGATGTTAACTGTGTCTCCAACTCCAGTCATCGTCAAGGATTCTTACATGGCAACAGATTTTGCTGGTTTTACGACAGAAGACTTACCAGACTTTAAGGTCGGAGATTTTGCCGATGATGGAAGTTTAGATATACTTGAAGGAATTGATTACTATGATGATCTTTTCCTTGGTTTTGATGTTGATGGAGATGATATTTTGCCTGATTTGGAGATTGATTCGGAGATTCTCGGGGAGTTTTCTGGTAGTAGTGAAGAACAAGAAATGGAGGGAAATACTTCGACGGCGTCGGAGACATCGGAGAGAGACGGTGGTTGTGGTTTTGGTGGTGTTTGTAAGCCAGAAAGTGGTGGTGGTGATGATGGTGTTAAGGATAAAACGGTGCGTAGAGGCAAACGTAAAGCGAAGAAAAGTAAAGATTGTTTATCTGATGATAATAACGATATTAAGAAGAAACCTAAGGTATGTTTATTTCTTCATTATCCACTTATTTTCTAGATTTTAATTAATATTTTCATACAAATATACAAAGTTTTAGCGTTTTTTAAAAGAATTTCACAATTATAATCAACCACGTGTATTGTAAGTGACAATATAATAATTTTTTAACAACCATATACGTAGTTTTTATTTTAAAAATATTTATATTTTTTGTTTCGTCTATACTTTAAAAAAAAATAATTGGAGTAGATCTAGATGCGAAAATTCTACTTTTCGATTTTTTTTATCGGAATTTGGTTCTATGTAATCGCAAAATCAAATTCAAGTTATAGATCGGTTATTTTTTGTCGGAAGTTATAGATCAGTTCTTTTCGATCGAGATATTGACAAAAAAAATCTACACCGAAATTCAGATCAATTTATAAGACACGTAGAAATTGGGTAGTTTTGCCACTGTTTTTTTTTTTGTCAACTTGGTAGTTTTGCCACTTAAGTATTGTAAATTAATTTACTGTAAAAAAAAATCATGAAAAATAATTTCAATAATTTTATGTTTATTGTGGCCGCAAAATCAGGTGGATTGGACGCCAGATTTACACAGGAAATTCGTACAGGCGGTGGAGCAATTAGGAGTAGACAAAGCTGTACCCTCTCGGATTTTGGAAATTATGAATGTTAAATCTCTCACTCGTCACAACGTTGCTAGTCATCTTCAGGTATTTTAAATTGTTAAATGTTGTGTAATTATAGCTTAATTAATCAACTAAACAGCTTTAACTCTATCTGATTATTATTGATTAAAAAAAAAAAGACAATTAGAATGCAAACGAACTCAATAGTTGAGTTATCTTGTGATGATAGAAATATAGGTCACATCGGAAGCATTTACTAGCTCGTGAAGCAGAAGCTGCCAGCTGGAATCTCCGGCGACATGCGACGGTGGCAGTAGCCGGAGTAGGAGGAGGAGGGAAGAAGGCTTGGACGGCTCCAGCCTTAGGTTATCCACCACATGTGACACCATTGCACCATGGCCACTTCAGGCCTTTACACGTGTGGGGTCATCCTACTTGGCCTAAACAACACAAGCCTAACAATCTTCCGGCCACTCATCGAACCATTCCAATACCGGCCGTTGCAGCCGCACCGGCGTCTTGGCCTGGTCATCCACCGTACTGGCCTCAACAACCACTATATCCACAGGTAATTTATTTTTGGGTTTAGATTAATTATATACTCTAAAAATTATGAATAGTAATTGAAGTGACAATGACAAATCATTGTGTTAAATAAAACTTTTGTTGAACAATAATGAAACCGCAAAAAAGCTAGTATTTGTACATTATTGGCTTTTATCTTTTTCTAATCATATCTTTTAACACATGCATCATATATAATACAATCATTTCACCTTTTAATATATACATAAACAAAAAATATATTGGAATAGTGTATTTGGTCAAGTGACTAAATTCATATTTGATGTCTCTTATTTATTAGAATTCGTCTCTAGCGAATCACATCACGTAATCTCATATAATATTGTTTAGGGTTTTAATGGTGAACATGATATATGAATCAAATATTAAGGATCCAATTATTTTTAAAAATGAAAAACATGTTTATTATAGTGAATTCTAATAACAATATATTTATCATTATTAATATGTTTAGGGATATGGAATGGCATCATCATCGAATCATTCGAGCATTGGTGTGCCCACAAGACCATTAGGCCCCACTAATCTTCCCATCGACATCCATCCCGTGAGTGCATCTTTTTATTTTATTTTCTATTACAATATCAATTATGAAATTATATTAAAAAGTTTTCGAATAAATAACTTTGTTTTATTTGCTAAAATGATTTAATTACTTTGCAGTCGAATGAGAGTATTGACGCCGCTATTGGAGACGTTATAACAAAGCCGTGGCTACCTCTTCCTTTGGGACTAAAACCACCGTCAATTGACGGCGTCATGACGGAGTTACAACGTCAAGGTGTTTCTGATGTTCCTCCGATTTCTTAAGAATAATCCTTAAAAATTTGCCGAAATCTCAATCTGTTAACTTCATTTTTTTGGTATCTTATTTAAGTATTTTGCAAATAAACTCTTCTTGCTTGACTTAATTCCTATATATCAATGCATTGTATCGAAGACAAAAGTTAAAGCAAACTTTGTACAAGATTATTAGTTGTCCATTTACATCGTTATGATTGCAACTTTTATGAACATTGACTCCAAATCGAGTCAATTTTTTTCTCGATTAAGAGAGTATGAAAAGAAGAAACAACTATAAAGTCTACCTTTTAGTAGAAATTCCAATATAAAAATTTAAAACACATGAAAATTGAGTAAATTCTTAACAAAGGACTTACAATTTTGAAAGGTACTTACAACCAAAAAGAAAAGGAAAACGAACTTTATATTGTACTAGGCTAATTTATACCAGCACAAGGAAGGATTTAGTAATATTCTAAATTTGTGTTAAAGTCTTTTATATTAATCTTTTGTTGCAACACTACAAGAATGAACTCGTAATCGGATTAACTTCTTTACATAGAAGGCACTGTCAAAATGTTACGATTGGAAGCTTCATACTGTCGAGATTTCTCGACGGAAACAAACCATTACGGTTATAATTTTTTGATAGTTTAGTCTACACGATTGCTTTTCGTGTAGAAATCGTATAAACCTTTTTTCCAGACAGTAATAACAGTATCTTATAAATTTTAAATTATCGAATTTTTATAAATTTTACACCGATTTACCAAACATTTTATAATTTAATAGTTTTTATTAATCTGTTTTAGTGGTCAAGTATGTTTACATAATAACACATTTATTAGGGTAGAAAATTCAACTTGCTCTCGCCGTATAGTGTTGGATGCAGAATGCGTAAAGGGACATGTGTTGATAGGTTGTCTTTGTCGACCATTGTACAGAGAACAGCTCAATGACATAGATTTCATATAGAAAAAACAATTTTGCTATTAAAAAAAGCTGAAACTCCAACGAAAACACTAACTTTCTAAAAAAATTGATTAACAAAAATAGAATTTTATAAAATTATAACGTTTATAAATTCATGAAGATATCGAGATCTAGTCTATTCTTGAGGCAATGTGATTAGTGAGCATTATAGTTGGTGGGCCTTCAGTAAGAAAATTTGGCCCAAAAGTCTATGATATTTTCGTTTTACATGACAACAGAGTTGAATAAAACCCAACTTAATAAAAGTTGTAATGAATATCTAGAAACCATAAATGGAGTTTACACTCATAAATCTAAAGATTACATTTATCCTTCGACAACATTAGCAACTTCTCAAGTATGTTTCAAGGTCTTCTCTTCCGGTCATCTTCACCGTCATCATCTGAGTCACCACTCTCACGGAATCGTGGGTTCTTCTCCTGTTGCAGTCACACATTTTCACAGCAGTCAGTGTTATAGCATCATTGTCAGAAGATATTTAGATTTTTTCAAACAGTTTACTAGGACAAAGAAACTAAGTTGTGCTAATTACTGGTCTCATGTCAGGATCAGAGTCTCTCCTAGACTCATGATCTGAGTTTCTTCTTGAATTGTCGCGGTCGCGGCCATAGCGATCATCATCTCTTTGCCGTTTCCGATGGTAATCTGCAAAAACATTTTGAAAACATTGAATTCTGGTAATGTGGCTGATGATAATACTATTACTATGATTTATGCTCATTTGGAAACATATACCTCCTCCTCCTCTGCCATGGCGATTATAATTTCCTTGACCATAGCCTCCACCACCACGCCTTCCATCTGTATTATAATTACATACAAGGAACTTAATGTTATGCAGGTTTCTCACATGACAGACATGAATAAGGTACTTACACTAGGATTCACATTTTAACTATCAATCACAAAGGGAACTGGTTGACCATTAGAAAGATTTTATAAAAGAAAAAGATCAACTTTTAGACTCGCATTCATGGGACTTCTAAATGTTGCCCAATTATCAACAGTTCGGAGTAAAATCATGCAACCAAGGAACAAGCGAATGTAGATTTGATATAAGGTTGAAGGAACATACAATTTGATGGGGCAGCTGGAGCATAGGTTCCCAATGAGCCAGTACCGTAATCTACGAGCTGCCTTTGTGCTTCGAGTTCCTTCTGAACTAATTTTCCATAACCACCTCTAGGTATGAACGAGTTAAAGGAAACATAGATAGGTGCCAAATTCATAACCGAGAAACCAAAATCTAGTAATGCTTTAATAACACCAAACATGTTTAATAAGAACTAAAAAGTGCGGACTTAAAGGATATCAGGATCGTAATCTGTACGGTATTCATCTCGAACCTGTATGAAATTAGAAAACAATGAACAATTGAACATATCTAATACAATGTACAAAAAGACAGAAAGGGATAGAGAAAATGGATCTGATAAATACCTGGCCACCGCTTCTACCACGTCCCCATTGTCTTCCTTCTTGGAATCCCCAGTCAAAATCAACACGAATTGGTCGATCATCCAGAATGGTCCCACTTATATATTTAACTGCATCTTCTGTATCCTCTCTTGAGTAGAACCTGATAACATAACATCACACGGAGCACCAGACATAAGCTATATCAGCAACCATCATCATGAAACTTACAGGTAAAAAAACTGTTCAGAGTGAAAACTTACAGGACGAAACAAAAGCCACAGGGTGTTTTTGTGTTCTTATCCAAACCCATGATGATCTTTTTGAGCTCTCCTGCTCTGGAGAAAAGCTCATAAATCTGTTCTTCAGTTGTGTAGAAAGAGACATTGCCAATGTAAACCGTAGTAGATGTCCTTAGCGCCTCGTCGAACTCTTCTTGTGTTCCTGAAAACCTTCTATCTCGATAAGCCGAGAGCTTTGCTTGCTCCTGATATCAACAATCCAAAAATGACAATTGATATACCTCAATGAGCTAAACATGCAAACCGAATCTCCAGAAATACTAAATGCTCAAAGAAACGAGTTCAGCTACCAAATCAATGTCTCTCTTCTAGTGCAAACAAACATACAGCTAATCAAGTACTGAGACCAAACCCTAGACACCAATTTCCAAATCAATTAGTCGATTTGAGTTTTATCACTCTACGAATCGCTTTAAACCCATTAAATTCCAGATACCCTAGATACTCAATTCACTAAACTATTGAGCTATGTAATCACAAAAACCAGAATGCGTTCAGAAAAAGAATGATACATTTGAAAAATATAAACTCATTACCTTGAACATAGAAGCCATCGCGTCTAGATATAAAAAGGAATGAATCTGCGATAAGGAGAGATGATAAGATCAATTTACGTTGTGCGAAGTGAAATCGAAGAAGAAGATGAGAGAAAATTCGAAAAGATAGAGACGCTTACACTCTTCTTCACCAAAAACCCTAAAATTAATTGTCTCAAGGAAAAGACGAACGGATAGAAGCAGAACAGTCCGGCGGTTCGAGCATCCGGTCTTTTGGCCTACCTGACGATAAAATAATGTTATTCTGTTTAATTTGAAGTTCGGTTTAATCAAAATTCTCTTTGGTTAGGTTTGGTTATGGTTCGGTTCCATTTCAAACAAGGAAATACTATACTTATTAACCAAGTACGTTTGATAAGATAACGTTATAATTTTAACTTAGATAATGCCATTGGAGATAAACAAAAGTAAATTAGTTAGATAAGAGCATCTCCAACCGGACGGCATAAACGCCGATTTGCCGTCCGGTGAAGTCCAAGGCAACGGCATCTGTAACGGCAAACGCTAATTTTTGGCGTTCGGTGAACAGTACCGCACCAAATTTAGTGTGGTACTGTTCATCGAACACCAAACGGCAAATCGTGAAGGCGGCGGGGAGGAGAGGAAGAAG
>OVAX01002056.1:0-34666 GCA_900406405.1 Lepidium africanum | reverse complement strand
CTAGTTTAACCACATCCCAGGATCGTTGAAAAAACAAAGCAGTCATACCATCAGGTCCCGGGGTCTTCCCTGGATCCATCATGAATAATGCCTTCTTAACTTCGGCCTCAGAGACTTTACTTAGTAACATAGTATTATCATCTGCAGTGATCGCCGGACGAACATCTAATAATTGACTTTAATATGCCTTTATAAAAAGAAATTTAACGCACAATATGCCTTTAATACTATTTTTATTATCATTATAAAAATGCAACCAAATTACCACTTCAGCACAATCGAACAATTTTGTTAATATTATTTTAATTTCACAGATTGGTTTTTTATTCTTTAAAGGTGAAGGTTAAAATTGCAAGGACACTAGACCCAAAAAAAAAAAAAAAACATTGCAGTGACAAAATTGGAAGATTTTTTGCACAACACCCTAATTTCAAAAAATTGAACCGGAACCGATTAATTAACAGAACAATTCCTAATTTCAAGAACCAAAAATTAGAACCGAATAGGTACAAAACTGAAAACAGAATAGTTACCCGAAGGAATCAAAACACAATTATATATTTTAAAATAATGATCTATATATAATTTAATACTCTAAATAACTATAAATCCAAATATGTTAGTCAATTTGAACCAAAACTACTTTTAAAAACTAAAATATTAAATTTTTATGTTTAGTTTATGGTTTTTCTAAAAAAAATTTGATTTAAAAAAAACAAAACCTATAGCCAGAACTACTAAAAAAATTTGGATTGTCGATTTTTGAAAATAAGAGTCCTCGCGATCACTTGGATACCTTGAGTAAGAATATTTTGGTTAGAAACATTTTAAATATTTATCATTTTTTCCCATTGAAATATATACTCAGAGAATTTAGACAACGATAGTAATTTTGCTATTCTCAGAGGGGAAAAAACAAAGAGGTCAAGAGGAAGAGATTAAATGTTGTCAATTTGTCATGAACTCTTCTCTTCCAATGAGATCTGCAACTCCAAATCTTCATTTCCTCTCTTGATCTTAAGTTTCACCTTATCGCCTACACTATACTCATCCAATATCTTCGTCAACTCAGCTTTGTTTTTTACCTGATTAAACCACAGAAAGACAAACTCAAGACATCAGTTATATCCTGAAGATATATATGTCTGAGAAAAACGAAAAAAGGTTCCTCCTAGCAAGATTAAAAGAAAAAATGGCAAGAGCAGAAGGACAATGTAAGAGATTCATCGAGCTCACGGGTTTGTCATCAACTGCAACAATGACATCTCCAAGTACTATGTTACCAGCAAAACCTCGTGATGTTGGATGTAATCCTGCTTTTTCTGCCATACTATTTTCTAGCACCTGTTTTTGTATGAAAAACGGCACTCAAAATGATAATCAAGATCATCAAATCAACCAACCGGTTTTGAGGTTAGAATGTACCTGAAGGACAAGCGCTCCATTACGAACATTGAGTTGATTAGCTACTGGATCGGGAGCTAATTCTATGTTAATACCAGCTCGAAGGACCTGAAATTTTGAATATAGTAACAAGATCAACAAACTTCCAAAAATTTATGGTGCAAACCCAACTAAGAAAACCAAAGAATGGATTGTCTTTCATGCTTACTTTGCTGAACTGAATTAGTTGAGGAACAATCTTTAATACAGTCGATGACGGAATTGCAAACCCGACACCCGCAGATGTTCCTGTAAAACCAAGAGTGAAACTTAATATAGACTCTTACATGATATTTGATAATGAGTCACTGAAAGTCACCTGTCTGTGTGAATATGGCCGTGTTGATCCCAATTAAATTTCCTTTTGAATCCAGGAGAGGACCACCGCTGTGAAATTTGATAAAGAAAGATCCATTAAACACACAGAAAATGATTTTACCAGATAAATATATTCCGCTTTTGTATGATTCTACAATATGTACCTATTTCCCGGGTTAATGGCTGCATCAGTTTGAATTCCACCACCAATAGTAACTCCGGTTTGACTAAAAATGTCACGATTAAGACCGCTGATGACACCAACTGTAAGGGTGTGGTCAAAACCAAACGGGTTTCCAATAGCTAAACACTGCTGCCCAACTTTTAAAGAATTTGACTGCCCAACTTTAATCGGTTTCAGGAGAGTTTCAGGGGCTTCTACCTGATTTTTGTGGTAACATTAATACAAGATGTTGTTTATATTTGAATTCCGACAACACTTATACTAAACATGTATAATGTACCTTCAAGACAGCAAGATCCTTAGCACGATCAGCACCTACAAGTTTTCCTTCAAAATTCTTCTGTACCCTTCAAGATAGCAAAATAGAGGAGACATGAGGATAACAAGAAAGGCAATAAATGGCTGAAATTATTCATTCCGAAGAAAAACTCTCACCCATCAGATGCTAGAATATTTACACGGCCAACCACATCCCCGGGGCTAGGATTTCTCGAAAGGGCATTGCCGATAACTGTTCAGCAGAAGATACAACTATACTTACAATATTATTCTTTGTCTACAATCCGAGCTCATCTCGGGAACTCGTACTCTTAATTGTAGTTCAATCAGATCATCTTACCGTGATAGTTGGTCACAATGTATCCCTGTCCATCCCAGACTACTCCAGAGCCGTTTCCTTCGGGTATCTACAATAAGATCTTGAGTGCAATAAGTCAAAGTAATCGATAGTAACATAAACAAGAGATATTATTTTAGTATTAGGAAACATTACCTCAACTACACCCGTCATTTTTAGCTGAGGGCGTAATGTCACATCAAATATATTGACAACCGAATAAGTATTTTTCTCGAACAATTGAACAATTCTCCCCTGAAAGAAGAAAGAAATAAGAATCGTTGTACAGTTATTGAAACCTGAAACTTTGATTTCCATTACCCTTGTCAAAGAAACTAACCTCAGTAGGGAAAAGAGGTCCAGCCGGGAAAACAGGTGGACTAACAACTTCAACGCTCGCAACAGATGGATCGCCGAGTGCTAAGGCTGTAGAAGGTCATCACAGAACATAATCAATAATCAAATTGTATCACTATGAATTGCAGAAAACCATGTTATTTACACAGAAGACCAAAATGTTATGAAAAGACAATACCAGATCATGATAACCCATGTTCTCTACTAAAGCAACAAATCCTATTAGCCATATGCTTTGATACTGCAAACGCACTGTTTCATTATGGTAAATCTACTTTAAGGATATTCTAAAATCTTAAACTAATATAGTAAAATTCCTAAGAATAAGAGATTTGGATCCTCACTAGCTACGAGGAGTAATGCTGTGAATGTGGAAATTAAGCTTCTCGTACAGAATTTGAAGAAAAACAAATAGCTGAACAAGGTGCAGACCTGATAAGTACCTTGAAGGATTATAGCACAAATTCACGACTAAACTTGTCATCAAGATTCTCCTTGTTGTCGAAGGTACACTTTTCATGGCCAATTCATGTAAATTCGACTTCCAATCTCGAGCAATCCTATTGAAAAACAACAACCAAAAGCTAACATAAACATCAAATTGCCAAATAAACCAAAAACCAACTACAAAATGGTTTTTGTTCCAAAATTGAAACCGAGCATTTTCTCCATAACCCAAATCAAATCATGGAAGTATAGAAGAAAGTAGAATTTCAATGCCAGAAGCTAAATGCTTACTTTACTGAAGAAATGGGTTGGTCTGAGACAACATCGCCTTGAGATATTTTGGAACAGGCAGAGGAAAGAAGTTGTCGTCGACCCAGAAATTCATTGTTATTTGAATTGATCGGACTAGGTTTGGAAGAGCAGGATGCAATTACCTGCATCTCTCTTTACTACCAGCGACAAATTTCAGAGAACTCTGAGACCAATCGATCTTTTACAAAACCTGGATAAAATTAAAAATCTCAGATTTTTGTAGCTGGGGAGGAAGGGGATATACTGGAAATACCATACGTACCCCTCAATAGATTTTTTCTTTTTTTGGGTCAAAGGATTGACAAAGCTAGAAACATGGCCTTATAATCTGGTTCATGATGTTAATCATCCAACGTTGATCTAATCTTTAGAGCCATACTGTTTTTCCTGGGCACTAAGGGGAATAAGAAAGCCTATTTAAGCACAAAGGATTCTAAAGCATTCCTTCCTATTTTGGGTTGCAAATATAGCCAGACTTTTGCTTAATTATTGCAAGCTTAATTGGAGATATGGCGTGTCTCCTATGCGACTCATCGCTGGAAAGTCGGGAGCATCTATTCTTTCTATACATATTTTCCCATTCAGTTTGGAAGCAAGCTTTGTACTTGATTTTGAGTTACACGGCAAAAATTTATCATGATATAGCCAAGTTAAACAAAACATATATAATAATGCGTCTGTTGTAGTATGTATTTCGAAATGTTAGGTTATACTATATACATTTTAAAGAATATGTTAGAATGTAATTAACATCCCATATTGGAAATTGTGATTATTAGTTTTAATGATGTCATATGATTCATCACCTAGTCGTCATTGTTGGGAGTATCATCATCATCATAAGTAAATCCTTAAAGTTAACATTGCAAATTCCTTATGATGTGACATATAACTCGGGCCCAACATAAACTGTGTCTAAAACATCTAAATGTTTGGCGCCCACATTTAGATTCAAACTGCACACTTTAGATTTTTGGAAGAGATACACAACCACCACACTACCAACACTTATTTCACATTTGATGCCTTTATAATGTTGATAAAATTTTGGCACCTAAAGCAAGACTTTAGGTCAAGGCCAATACTGTATAACTGATTGAGGATCTATCTCTTTTTTTTCTTGTCAATGATTGGGGATCTATCTAACGTCTTTATATTACATTGGTTTTATAACTCTTATTTTGATAAAAAAGAAATAAAAACAGATGATTTTATTGGCAATTTCCTCAGCCTATTTTAGCTTTTTTGCTATCTTTTCACAGATTTTACCTTTACCAAATGATCACTACATCTCTCTATCTCTTCCTTTACTCGTATCACCTCCCGCCACTTGGCCGCCTTGGAACAATAAGCCAATCACAACAACTTGCTTGAAGATATCAAAGAAAATTTTTTCGGTTTAAAGACTTAGGCGGCAACACAATACACTTAGAAGCCATACATTGGCTCGTTCCCTACAAACTCCTTTGTCTCTCCCCACGCCTCGACAAATGGCGGAAAGCAATGATGATGTTCTCCCACTCTTCTCACGCTTATATAAAAGGGTCACTTGAAGAGTTTTTTACCTCACTTCATCTCCTTCCCATTCTTTCTCTATTAATTCTCGCCATGGCTCATAACCTATGGACCATTGTGGATCAATTCCACCTAGGTAAACACGACCCTAAAATCCTCATCCACAACCACTGCTATTCTGACCCACTGTTCAAAAGCCGTTTGAGTATAATCGCCAAACTCATAAACCCACATGAACAATACCCTCAAGATATGGCAAAAGAAATTCCATGGCAAGGGGTCTGGAAACACGATTCCAAGGGCGTATAATAGATCGAGACTTTGTTCAGTTCACATTTAAATCCGAGGTGGATTTTATCTTCATTCTCCAGAGCCAACCCACGCTTTTCCATGGATGGCCAGTAGTGATGCAAAGCTGGGAGAACCGCCTTGATCATGACTTCCTCTCTAAGGTACTGGTGTGGATACAAATCCATAACCTCTCGCTACAATATGCCTTAAATGCAACAGTTGAAGAGATAGCTAAAACTATTGGTGAGGTCTTAGAAATTGATGTACAAGAGACATCCATCACTCGCGTTGCCTTGGTTCGTGCCAAAGTGCTCATCAACGTTAACTCGCGGCTAAAGTTCTTCAAAACGCTCCTCTTTGAGAACGATGACTCGGCTCAAGTAGCGATTCACTACGAATCCATTCTATATTTCTGCCTTAACTGTCAAAAGTTCTCTCATGATGCTCCACAATGCCGGTACGTTCCTCAACTTTCGGATTATCTTCACTACCAAGGGAGTATGCTCGAGGTCTCTAGCTCTTCTCAAGAAAATGAAAGCACCATGGCTCACCACTCTCTCTCGACCCTTCCATCTCAAGGCACCACGTCTCTGACAGTCACTAATGCTGTTAATCAAGGTCAAGCACCTAAAATTGATGGTTTAGCTCTGTTCTCTCATTATCTCCGAAAGTTCCTTCAACAAAATGCTAATCTAGGTGATTTTTTTGCCTACTTTGACCTTGATTTTGCTACATACCCTTCTCAAGAAGAAGCTAAAGTCCTTCTTAACCGGAAACAAAAAGAAAGAGATATCCGGACATAGATGAAGGCTCCTCTTCTAAGGCTCACAAAAGCATGTAACATCCGTTATCGGCTCTTTATTTCTGATTCCAAGTCTAGGTTTTGGTCTCTATGACCATTGTGCTTTTCTTTAAGTTTCTCATTTTCTTAGTTTTTTTTAAGTTTCATCTTTGTGTGTTGTTCTCTATGGACACACTGTCTTTTGTCTTGCTCACTTGATCCAAGTTTGAGCCTTATTAATATAATCTTCTATTTTGCGGAAAAAAAAAAAAATACAAGGAAACTGGGAAAGTGGAAGTGAGGTCCTAAACACAAGGATAACTCGTTCTCCTCTTATTAACTTAACGAATACAAAATACTTTAAATGAAAAATAGCATACAATTATTCACTTGATTACACGTACTTCTGGTTTAGTGTCTTGGTTCGGTTTGATGTTTTCCTCATTGGTTCGATTGTGGATCTATGTCCCCATCAGATACTTGCAGCAAAAGTTATTGTCTCAAAGACGAATGAGATTAACGAACAAAGTGGTAATATAGTCCTTGAATCTTCCTTCAGGATGAGTATATTCCTCGCCAAACCTATAGGTGAAATCTATCATCTTTCTCATATCAATTCCTCGTTTCAGGATTTCACGTGGCACGCTCTTAGTTATTGACAATAACTCTTTATTCATTGTCTTATCCAAATCATTAACCATTTTTTGAAGCTCCACAAACGCTTCCTCTTTGGTAACTCCATACTGCTTCACATAATACTCGACAGCATTTGTTACATAGCCTCGGCTCATGTCATCCTGTTGATTGTCATATTACCATACGTATTACTACTATTGTGTTTAAATACAAAGTCTTTATCACTAGACCGTAAAGAAGATATGTAGTCTGAATTACAATATTTACCTCGTAGCCAGTCAAGTCATTCATCAAACGAGTCTTTTTAGCTAGAGATTGAAGGAAAATTGGTCTAGATTTAAGCCATGCATAAGCTTTTTCCCTATCAATTTTGTCCAATCCGATGTAACTACATGCTAGAGTTAAATACGTTGTTACTTCAACTCCCCCAATTTCTAAGTACTCATCGAATGAAGGCACCAAATCTGATTGTGCCCATTGAGTGAAGCAAAGGTTGGCTCTTAAGCATATCTTGAACTAAAAGGAACATAAAACAAAATAAAATATATTAATCCATTATTTATGATTTTACCTTTGGTACTCGTGTCAAATATATATCTCACCTCTTCTAATAAACCTTGTACATTGTAGGATGATCCTTCTTTAGACCTTCCCACATTTTCACACTCTTTGATAGTATTCAACGCATAACTGAAAACAGTTTTCATATAATCTGGCAGACCATCCACGCAATCAGGATCCCATCTGCAAATACATTGTTTGTATCTTTCTATACTTTTGACTATTCTTGTAACATGCATAAAGCGTATCAGGACATCATACCTTTCCACGCAATGAACAAGAGCTGAAACTTCAGAAATAGAACCATATCTATCACATGTGTCATCGATAAGGGTAAAAAGAGTGAAAAGCTTAGCAATTTCAATTCTCGCGAGTGAAAACTGTAGCTCAAAAAGCATCATGAATGCAAATAGATAACACTCGACCATTCGGTCTCTAAAATAAGGTGGGAGCTTAGATGCGAGGTCTTGTTCTTTCCACCACCTGGAAAAACATTATAAAGGATTACTGTGTTAGTCTTTGAGACCATACAATATAACTAGAGAACATATATAACGAATTAAAAGG
The DNA here is from genome assembly GCA_900406405.1 of Lepidium africanum. Lineage (NCBI taxonomy): Eukaryota > Viridiplantae > Streptophyta > Magnoliopsida > Brassicales > Brassicaceae > Lepidium > Lepidium africanum. Next base: position 26,638 of record OVAX01002056.1, on the reverse strand, counting down.
GACTCATATAGAGTAGTACTTGGTGAGAATTTTCAGTTCTTGAATCCAATATAATTGCATAAACTTGAAATGTATCTTGGAGAATCTGAGTAACAGGTTGTTGTGACCTTCTTCTTGTTCATAGAATGAGATATATTCCTTTGCAAATAACATTTCAATATTACAATGCTGAGGCATGCATAGAGCATTTTGTATGCGGGTCGTAATATGTGGCAGACATGCTCCGGCTGCAACTAACGACTTCAATTTGCTTGTCGTGAAGCTTAATGCTTCATCCATGATATGTTCAGTCGTTGCTCTCAAGTGAGCAGCTTCATACAAGCTCACCAAACCCTTAACATCCACGATTAAAGATTCATTGAACTTTCCATTTTCTTCGGTGAATCTCTGGAATATCTCTGTATCAAGAGGAGCAATATCTCGTTATATATATGAATATGACTTGTATAAACATTGACCTACAACCAAGCAGCGGTCAGGCCGGCTCTGAACATAAGCCAATGAAGCATAAACTTTGAGCCCCAAACGACATATCTAATATTAAATGAAAATTCTGAAAAATTATTTTAGTTATGCTTTTAAGACCAGTAAATAGACCTAATTTTTTACATTGTTTAGAGTCTCTACAATTTCAATACTGGGTCTGGCAGTGGTGGCCTAGTGGTAGAGATTGGCTTGAAGCAAGGTGTAAACCCATCGGTTCTGAGTTCGATTTCCACTGGGACCTAAATTTCTACTACTTGGTCAGACGAAAATGGGATCATGATTTTTAGGCCCATTAGAAAATCTGAAATTAGACTGGTTGTCGAAAATGGCTTTTGAGGGATATTAGTTGGGTTTCAGCACATATCCCCATCCCGGGTTAAGAAAATAAAAAATAAACATCGACCTACTCAGTTAAGTCTAGCTAAAGATTCTTTACCTGACGACATGTTATAGCCGTATGTCCTGAAAACCCAAAAGATGGTGGAAGTTATGTATAAGTCATCTTCACAAGAAACCATCTTCTCAATATACTCAAAGTCCTGTTTGAGAATCTTATCAATCTCATCTTGGAAGTGATACGCTACACCAAGGCTCAAGAGTACATTGAGAAAAAGGATTCTCTTTTTCGTTGATTCTAGGCCTCCACAAGACATGAACATGTCCCTCACTTTTAGTTTTAGAGTCTCCATCTCTTGCGAAAGCTCATCCATTTCCTAAAAATAAGATACGTACACATGCTCTAATCTCCTCTAAATATATATAAATACTCATACATGTATATAACTATATATCTTATGTAAGTTTTATCAAAAAAAGTATATATACTACTAAAAAATGAATTCTTTTAGCCAACGATTTTAAATTTATAAGAAATTATATTTTTAATCTCTTAATTTTTAAACTCTTTATGTAAATATTAGTTATGAATAGATGAAAAAACTTGATACGTTTATGTTTTAACTCATATCATATCAAATCAAAGATTTAGTAAACCAATCATATATTCTTTTTGTCAACATAATTGGATCGACAAACCTCGATCCATAGCCAAAGTTCTCCAACTGGAGTTGCGTGAGAGATTCGAACTCACTACCTAGTATCAAGCTAGATCCAGGGCAAGCCAAGTGGACCACCTGCTTCTTAGCAATATACCAATCATATGTAATAGAAGATTTGATACATTCGTAATAACTATTTTCACTCCTACTTTATTTTATCATATTTTTTTAAATAAAAATTGATAAAATTAAATTACGATAAATTATGAAAAATTTTAGATTTTTCTATATATTAAAACTTTTTGAAAATAGAAATATATTGTTCATCATATATACAATTATGTATATAGAGTATATTCATATTATATATAAATATAAGTCATTAAAAACAGAAATAATGATACGACATATTGTAAATGGCCATATATATTATAAAATAATTCAGGTTATATATAAATGTTATATATATATATTACAAATATAATATATATATATTTATTTTATGAGATAATATTTTATTAGCATATATATAAGTCCTAAACAAACAAATATTAAAAATAAAATATTAATGAGAATAATTAAAAAATAAGATAATAGTATTATTATATAAATAATTTTATTTAATTATTATGCTCATACGTTATTATAAATTTAGATATAGTTTGTCTATAAATATAATAATACGATAAAAAATTGAATATGAAAACGAGTAAGGAAAATATTTCACAGACAAAATATGAGTTTTAGTGCATTATTTTTTATGAGCTTATATGAGTTATAAGCCAACACGGATCAAAAACTTTTTATAAAACCAAAAGCTATTTAAAAATAAGATAAGAGTATACTGAATATATAGTAATTACCATATAATCATTTGATATTTGTATAATTATGTTTGATATTCAATAATAAAAATACAAGTCATTGATATTTTTCATCACATGTGATTTGATATTACATGTTATTTGATTATAACGGGCCATTTAAAAATGATTTATTTTATAAGAAATATGCTTCATCTGATATTTGTTAATAATATAAGTCCTTTAATATCATAAATCATTCAATAATTATTATTCATTTGATAATTACATAAATATTCAATAATAAATTATGATAACTATATTACAATTTTATATAAAAATAGTAATTTGCAGGTGGTCTTTAGCCTAGTGGCAGGTGGTAAGTCCACTAAAGAACGATTCACTTGCACATCTCGTGATCGAGTCCCATAGTCTACATTATTTAAGAACCTGGCTAATGAACCGGCCAGTTGTGGCTCAATGTTGACAAAAATAAATAAATAATAATAATAATTTTCAAAATATATTCTTGTGATCGGGTTAACCATCTGCATTGAAGGTTTCCTAATAGGTTTCTCATCCATTAAATAAATCAAAAATGAAAAAAATTATTTTAATTAGAAAGGAAAAAAAATCGGTTCTCATTTGAGATCCCTTGAGAACTTCTCAAAATTCTCTCCCATGGGACACATGTCTTTTTATTAATGGTCCAAACTTATTTCATAATAACTTAATTTTTTTATAGTTTAGAATGTAAATAAATTATTTATATATTTTTATTTTTTATAAATTAAAAAATAAAATTATACATCTAACAAGATCCATTATCTATAATTTTAAATCATATATTAATATTATATTTAATTAGCAACAATTAATTTAATCAAAATAATATTAAAATTATTATAGTAAAATTATGGAATTTTTAAAAATTTAAAAATATATTATAAAATTATTAGTTATTAATATTATATTGATGAGAAACTTAGTGAGAGACTTAGTGAGTCTCTCACCAATGAAAACCAAAATAAATATAGAGTTCTCATACTAATTTTTACCAAAAAGTAATAATATTATATTGATGAGAGACTCAATTAATCTCTTACCAGTGCACATGCTTTTAGAACCTTAGTATATGATCATATAGACTCACCGACACATCAACTTGTTTAGAGAGAAAAAAGTTTCCCCATTGTGAAGGTGGCAGTTTTTTGAAATTTCGTTCACTTTCTTGAGCATCACAAGTCTGAGTAGTAGTGGCGTTCATGCTTACCCGGAATGACTTTATGGGACAACACGAGAGTTTGGTTACCAAAAATAAATTAGTACGAGAAGAAATATAGAATAAATATATTAGGGTTTTGGTCCTAACACTTGAATGGCTTCCATTTTTTAGAGAGTAAGAGATGTTGAGAGGGAAGGAGATAATTCACTGAGGCTAAGGTATTTTGTGTTGATCTTAGGGTTTTGTTGAGTAAAATTAAGGGTGGAGAGAGGGCCTTATATAGAGGTAAGGTAGAAGCAAGAACTGCCACGTTTGCCTCTTTTTTAAACGCTCAACAATACTTCCATCTACCTCGTTATCTTAGAAAGGACAATGGTTATTGAGATTACTCCGTCGCATTAAAGATTTTGAGGAGATTTCTTGGTGGATTCGTATGGTTCATTTGCTTCATGTTCTTAAATAGTTAGTTAGGAAAACAGATTGTAGGTGTGAAAATTATAGATATCAGACTTTTCCTCATATTTATAATTTTGTGAAAATAGCGAGAGCAACAATGGCCATCTCTAAGCCAGTTTAAACGAGTCCTTTGTTTCAGGTAGCTGACCTCAGCTTTTGACAGGATTAGCCATTTCTTTTGGGCTTCTTCCACAGCAGCAGCTGTTAATGTGGAAGGCGAGTCCTCTAAATAACTACTTCATGTTCATAAATAGTTTGTTAGGAAAACGGATTGTAGGTGGATTCATAGGATGGATATTTGGATGATGATAATATAGCGACTAGGAAGAGAAAGAGACCATTAAGAAAAATAAAGATATTAAAGATGGGATAAGGAAAGGTGGATGGATTAATGAATGCAAATATGCAATGAATTTATACGAGTAAAAAATCCCGTAAACAAGCCTCTGATTGTTCACACATGGAAAATATTAAAACATTAATTTTAAGTGATTTGGATTGTGTAAGTGGCTTTTAGCCTAGTGGTAGTCGGTAAGTCTACTAAAGGCAGGCGTACTTGCACATCCAGGGATCGTGTTCTGCTGCCTGCATGATGCAGAAAATTGGTTAATTTGGATTTAAGCGGCATATCATTTGTTATTAAAATATGAATTACTAAAAATTATCTAAATTCGTTGACAAAAAAAAATTGTCTAAATTCTAGTTATTGGGCTAATGATTTTAAAAAAAAGTACAATCGAATCCACTGTTACTAAAAAAAATTAATAATGCGATTTTTACGTGATTTTATATGATTCTAGAGTTTTTTTTTGTCACAAAGGGATTCTAGAGTTATTTGAAGGATTTCTCTAGTTCAAAATACAAAAATCCAAATCTCATGATTTTTTATGCAGTTTTCGAGGATCTTGTTAAAAATTATATGAACTTCCCTAAATTCATTTAAAATCATCCAAAAAAAATTTGTCAACATAACTCATTATCGAGATACAGATGAAACTAAATAAAGAGAACATTGTTCACAAACGTCTGATGCCTAGAAAAACTTCGAATGGTACGAGCAAGGTAATCAACTTTGTGATTTAGGGCACGGGGGATCTTGTAGATGGAGCAAAACCGAAAGGAGCTCTGCAAACGAAAAAAACCATCCAGATATGGGAAAAACGCAGGAAAGGCTGAAGGCGCTTCAATCATACTAAAAAGTTTGGAGTAATCCACCAGAAACTTGACCTCCAGGATCTGAAGATGATGGAGGCAACTCATAGCCCAGAGAAGTGTTTCAAATTCCGCATGTAGAGAAGACAAATTGCGACGGAATGCTTTGAGCTCCCATGTTAATGTCGTCCAAACCATCGGTATAGCAGTACCAATCCATACAAGTGAAAAGATCTGAGTCCTTCCAAGAAGCCTCAACCATACATTTAAAGCCAGTGAAATGGGGGTCGACCGTAAGAGGTCTAGAGTTGGACTCAGAGGATAGTTAAAGGATCTCGGAATTACCGCTCGAAACTCCAAACTTGCCTTGTTGAGCCTTTTCCCAGGCATTGACTTCTATCTCTACCGTTTGGATAATATCATGTGGGTTCCTATCCCTGTTTGTAAGTACTTTATCGTTTCTCACCTTCCATAAGAGCCATAGAATCAATGAGAAACTTCTATACTCCTTCTTCTGTAAACGCCAAATCAAGTGGTCGATATTAGAGAAAATGGAAGTACCCTGAAAGGATTGACTTGCAGGTATCTTTGGAATCGCCCAAGCTTGAATAGGTGGAAGGCATTTAAATAACATGTGATTGGTTGTTTCCTCAGTACCACATCTATCACAACAAGTGTCACACGGGATACCATGTTTGGTGAGATTTAATTTAACCGCCAATTATCCTAAAAGAGCTTACCACATGAAATGCTTGATTTTCTGTGGAGCCTTTATTTTCCAGATTTGCGATTGTAAATCATTAATATTCGGACCCAAAGGTCTCTGAGTATTGTGAAATAGATTTCTCTCCGACCAATACCCCGATTTGACTGAATAAAAGCCTGATTTATTGCAATGCTAGCCAAATTGATCTGGGCTTGGATATCTTGGAATGTGTATTCCAAGGATCAAATTTGCGTCCCAAGGGAAAAAAAAGTTGATTGACCAGAGTTGCTCTCGAAAGTCGCGTGATAAGATCAATTAATTCTGATACCTTGAGATTTGGATACATATCGGGTGCGCACCCTTGTGCTGGACGAGGAACATGGTCCGGAATCCATGGGTCAGACCACTCTTATAGAATCACCATTTATAACCTTTTTGATTAAGCCTTTCATGACTAGTGCTTTAGCTGAAATAATACTCTGCCAACCATAGGAAGGTGAGTATAAGCGCTTGGGTATTAGAGGATTACAGCCCATATAATATCGAGCTTGAAGAATTCGAGCTATAAGGGAGTTTGGGTAATCAAGAAGGCGCCATAGTTGTTTAGCTAATAAAGACGAGTTAAATTTTTCGATCGCCTGAAAGCCTAGGCCACATTCTGATTTTGCCTTGCAAATTTTCTCCCTTTTAACCAAATGTATACCTTTCGTGGTACCAGATGCCACCAGAAATTTGCTATGGTGGCTGATATCTTCGCGATCATCGCTTTAGGTAGATGATAACAAGACATGATATAAGATGGGATACTTGTAAGCAGTAATTTAATTAAAATTTCTTTCCCCCTTTTGGGGAGAAAGTTTGTTGTCCAAGTGTTTATCTAAGAATTAATTTTCTCGGTAACAAAAGCAAAAACTTTCGTTTTTGCTCCTTCCAAACCTTCAGGCAGGCCCAAATAGAAACTCATGCATCCTAAATTCTTAATTCATAGAGTTTCTTGAATTTGTTGTCACCTAATTTGATCAATGTCTTTCCCAAATGGAATCGAGGATTTCGAGTAATTTATTTGTTGTCCAAAGACATTTTTGTAGTATTTCAAGACACGTAAAATTGTATTAGATTCTTCTAAGGTTGCCTTACAGAAGAATAAACTATCACCAGCGAACAAAAAATGGGATACTAAAAGACTAGATCGTGCAATTGAGATACCAGTAATTTGTCCCTGTGATTCTGCCAGTTTGATTTTGGTAATCAAAGCTTCGATGCAGAGGATAAATAGATATGGTGACAGAGGATCTCTTTGCCAGAGACCTCGTCCTGGTTTAACATAGCCTCTAAGAGAGCCATTAATGAGTATGGAATATTGCACCATTGAAACACAGTGCATAATTCCTTTGACCCATCTTTCATGAAATCCGAGTTTGAGAAGAAGTTGTCGTACCCGATTTAATCCTATTGTATGCTTTACTCATATTCGTCTTTATGGCCATAAAATCTCCTTTGATTTTCCAATTTTTGTTAAGTGCATGGAACATTTCCTGTGTTATCAAGATATTATTTGATATTAACCTTCCTGATACTGAGGCTAATTGAGTATCTGAAATCAATCCTGGTAGAATTCGTTTTAGATGCATGAAGATAACATTTGAAATGACCTTGTAAACTACATTACAAAGGCTAATGCGTCTAAATTTCCCCATTTTTTTTGGTCTAGCTGTCTTTGGGATTAAACATATATTCGTAAGATTTAAATCCTTTTCGAACATACTGGTCGTAATAAAATTACTAACAACACGCACTAAGTTAGACTAGCCATGAATTTTGAAAGAAGAGAGCCGTCATCCCATTCGGTCATGGGGCTTTACCAGGATCCATCATAAATAATGCTTTTTTTACTTCTAGTTTAGTAGCAACAGCAAGTAGGATTTGATTTTTGTGCATCAGATACTAAAGGTTCAATACCATTCAGAGAATCATCGAAATTGGTCGTTCCATTTGAGGTGAATAAAGAATGGAAATATTTTGTCACCTCTACTTCAATAGCCTCCTCCTGATTTACCCAAATCCTTTGATCATTAATAATCCCTACTATCTATTTTTAGCTCGCCTTTGTTTTGTTTGGGCATGAAAAAATTTGGTATTCTTATCCCCTTATGAGAACCATTTATTGCGACTATCTGTTTCCAATAAGTTTCTTCCTATTTGTAAGCTAAGCAAGGCTATTGAGCCACCTTCTAAATTTCTACACTCGGACATACATCTGAGTTATTCATATCCTCCAGTTTGTTCTTAAATGATTCTATCTTTGCTTTTCCAGGTAGAATTTGATTTTTCCTCCTTCTGCAATTTGATATTTTGTCAGAGATTCGATTATTCCGCAAATTTTCATATCTGGAACAACTCTTGGTGGTTGTGTCGAAACCCGATTTTCCTATCCACCTTCTGTCAAAATTGAAACCTGGTTTTCATCTTGTTTCACAAACTTTCATCTCTGTCATAATTTGCCAATGATCCGATCCAATCATTAGGAGATATTCAGTTTTTGAGAGAGGGAAAAGGGAAGGCCATTCCTCATTCCCAAAAGCTTTATCTAGTTTACATCGAATTATCTCATTTTGTCTGACTCCTCTCCATGATTATGTATTGCCAATACAAGAGAATTCGATAAAACCGCAATTTTGTAACATCGTGTTGAAAGGAACAAAAGAACTTAAGCTTCGAAATCTACTTCCTTTCTTTTCATGGTGTCCTAAAATTTCATTGAAATCTCCAATAATAAACCAAGGTTCGGATCACGTGGTTGCAAACCATGAGAGATGTTCCCATACTTGGTCTCTTATATTGTGGTTAGGCTCTCCGTAGATAAAGGACATAAATGTTGTCTCGCCCCTCATGTTTATGGAAACATCAATAAGATTTTTGTCCTTGCATGAGAGGGTCATGTTGTGATGATTACAGAAATATAATGATAAACCTCCACTTGCGCCAATTGGGTCTACAATTATCAAATTATCCATGCGAAAGTCACTAATTAAGCTCTCCATATGATCCCAATGTTTCTTTGTTTCCATCAGGAAAATAAAATCAAAACCAAAGTGTTTATTAATATCTTTCAAATAATTAAGGGAAATTGGGCTCCCGATACCCTGACAATACCAAGAAAGAACTTTACACATTAAAAACCAAGCAAAGAAATTAAGAGGTCGATGCCTTTGAACGAGATCTTTTAGTCTTGTTTGAGTCATTTAGTGCTTTGTTATCCTTCTTGGTCTTATCCGACTTCTTTTCAACTGGAGAAGCTTTGTTAATGAAGTTTTGCTTCTTAGAGTTGATGCCAATTAACCCTCCTGTATTCTTAGATCCAGTTTTGCTAGTATCTAATGAAGTTTCTCGGATATTCTCAGCTGCAACTTTTTTCTTCGGAAGAGGAGGTTTTGAGCAAGAGCTTAGATTCCTCAAATTCAACCATTCAAGACTTTCTTCTTTGGTGATAACCCCTTTGAACTACAGCTTATTGATGTCATCTGTAGAGAGTACAACATAAGCTTTATCACCTTCCTCTGACCTACTTTTGGACAGCAAATCACAATTCATGGAGTCATAGTCTTCCCCAATAGTAGCCGTTTTTGAGATATCACCAAAATGATCAATCTTGTTGGTTACGGCATGTGAAACTGTTAATTTGGAAGAAACCTCATCACCTTCAAGAACAGCAGGCATTAGTTTAGATTTTTTAGAGGAAGATAAAGCCTCAGATGAATTATCTTGTCCACTGGAATGTTGATTTGAGAGAGTTTGATTCTCCGCTGTAGAATGCTTCGCCTTTCTCTTTGTTTTTCGTAAACCCGTATCCTTCTTAGGATGAGCATTTTTGCCATCTCTTGTAATACCCTCAGTTGGTACCACATTTTTTGTAGTTTCTAGAGTCTCTTTAGATTTTGGAATAAAGCTCAAATCCGAAGTAGGTTGAGAAAAATTCGATCCATATTGATCGAAGTTCCAAGTTTTAAGTTCTCTGTTTTTGCCTCGACCTCCAGTACCAGCCTTGTCATTGTTTAACAAAGCTCCTTTAAAGCTTTGGTTCCTATCTAGGTTGCAATCGTGTCTTTCAATCCTTTCTTTATCAGCTTTCCGGTTTTCATGTTCCATAAGACACTTACAACGTGAGACGTCGTGATTGATGTAGTTGCAGAAGGTGCATATTCCTTGGTGTCTCTCATATTTAATCTTCACAAGGTTTCTTCTCCTTCCTCAAATTCCACTGCAGTTTTGATTACCAAGGCCTTGTTAACGTTGATTTCCACCAAAACTTTGGCACCTTCAACGTTAATCTTTATCACCTTTCTAAGCTCTTTCCCAATGGCTTCGAAAACTAGAACCGCTGCATATTCTGCAGGAACATTTAAGATTTGTGCCCACATAGTAAAAGTAGATGGGTAATCTTCTGGAGCTTTGGTTATCCATCTGTCCAAAGTAAACATCCATCCATCGAAATGGGTTGGGCCGAAATTCAGAACTTCCTCCATGTCTTCTTTCTGTTTGAAGGTGAATTGAAACAGACCAAAGCCGAGATCAGTACCACCAACTTTGTTCTTCATTCTCCAAATGCGTGGAAAACGTTGGATTAACGCGCTCACTTCTTGTTTTGCCAGATTTAAACACTTTCCCAACAGCACCTTTGAACATTAGATATTAGGGTACTATTATCAAACTTTGGAATTTTGATTCGTGGATGACGCCAGAGAAACTCCTTTTGAAATCTTCTTTTTTGCATACAATTGTGTCATCGTAAATTTAAAGTACTCGTCTGTAAACCAGAAAGAACTGAGCTTGAGATGGTTTGTAACCCGGATGAAAAATGGACCCAAGTTATAAAGAAATGAAATGGAAAGTTTATGAGTTAATAGTTTCCATATCTTGTTTATGCAGAATCGTGATATCCATAGAGGATTGTCCATGATTCTAGTGCCATTAAGATTGAGTCACCTATGAATCTTCTTTCCTATTATTGTTCTACGAAGATTCTTCATTATTTTGAGTTCTCCTGGAGTTCCCTTAATGACCAAACCCCTATTAATGCCTGAAAAAAAAGATACAGAAAATGAGATCTTCTACAATAACTGGAGAAGCTGTGTCATTAATTCTGTGAATCAAAGTCCAGCTATGGTAAACTCCTTTGAACTCGTCAGATAAGGGAATAATTTGAAAACTTCCCTTCTTTGCAATAGTACTATGATCCGATCTATTTTGGATTCCAATTTCATTACACCGGAGGTGGAATTCCTTTCGTCGGTCGTTGGAAATTAAAACCGGAATTTGCAGCGAGAAGAGAGAACTCCTTCCTTGAAAGTCAACCAATGAACCACAGTTTCCATACAGATTTACCTTTGGATTAGACATATACAGGATGGAATTGTTTTTGAGTTCCCAGGGCTTGACGAAATTTTGATTTCTTTTAGAAATCGCGCATCTTGCTTCACAGGAACATCTTCGTTTACAAATCTCACTTTGGGATTGAGATGGTACGAAATGACGTAGTGCTTGAGAATGAGATTGAGGTAATTCATCCATATGGTTAGAATTACCCCTAATAAGTAATCACGGGGTGAACTTAAAAGGATAGAAAGGACTCTAAAACCAGAGTTGCCCTTTTCACCATTGAGAAACGAGCAATAGGTGTCATCTTCTTTTCGGCGGAAACCGTTGTTTATCCTTGAGTAATTGAAAGTAGATCGGCCATGGATCCGATTCAGTCCAAGCCTTTCGATGTGGGAATTATAGATAAAGCTCCTTAGGTATCGGAATCGTCTTGGTTTACACTTTTGTGTTCCCGATATCGTTTTCTTCTGTTCAGGTATTTTAAGAAAGCCTCTGAAAAACTCATGTGAAACTATCGAGATGGTAACCCTAATTGAAATTGCACTTTTCCTCTCCAAGAATCATCGTCAGCGTTGCCGTTGGGAAGAAATTTTTTTCATGCCGTCGAAATTTCATGCCGGAAATCGCCCTCATTACTTTGGGAGGTTATTGAAGAGTTTATTCTATTATTTTTTCTTTATTTGATTTTGAAATCGTTAAATCATAAGAGAAATCATCAAAATTTTCATAAAATCTAAATTATTCACAATTATTTAGAACTCAAGATTTAATAACTCTTAATAATGCTTAATTAATAGTCCCAACTATGCTAATTTACTTTTTCACTGTTTCTTTTGTGTTTGTTAGAGATTAAATTTCGGTCGCTCACTAAGAAACATGTGGCCTAATTGATTTGCTTCTAATTTAACTAGATACTAAGTAGTAAGTTTGAATCTCACTCAATTCCAGTTAAATAATTTAGGCTAACGATCGTGCCAAACAAAAAAAAATTAAAAGTTTCGGTCACTCAAGATATACACGAAGCGACATGGAAAAGATTAAAAGAACACGGTCTTACTAGTCATTATTCCACGTTAGCTCCGGCCATTACCTCGAATCAATATAAGTAAATTAAATCTAAGAGGCCACCCATCAATAACTTACAAGAACTCGTTATCGTTTTGTACTGCCAACTCGTCATGAAGTAATAAATCAATTTGGCACTTCCTAAGTACCTTACCTTACTCAAACTAAGAATCATTCCTATCAATGATTCCCTCAAGATATTCTAAACTTCTTCACCTAAATTTTTCCTTATGTCTCCACATTTAGGAAGAGAACAATTATCGTTCATACCCTTAATAGGTATAAGAGATATCTCATCTTCGTGTACTAATTGAGTTAGTGTCAACTGGTCGTTAGTTTCGACTTTTCCACTCTCAAGAAAATTCGTGGGTTTAGTCTGTATCGTTCATCTCCTTCTTGGTAATTTAGTTGCCTTCATTCTTCTTTCTTGAGGTATATCTTATTCGTTCCGGAAAATTCGCTTTCATCTGTCTAACTATTTTGCTATTTGCTCTTCCAAATTATGGTTAGCGATTTTCGACTTCTCATCTCCTTTAAATAGTTAGTCCAAGACATCGTTTGTTTCTGTCTTTTAGGATTGGTTTCCGGAGATATCCAGTTTCCGTTTGTAATCTTATCATATATGTTAGCGTTATTAATTAATAATCAATATAATTCACACGAAAAAAAATATAAGTAGAAACCATGCAGTATCTTCTCTGTTAGAGTTGAATTATGTAGTTGAAAATATAGAAGTAAATAAAGAAGAAGACTTTTGCTTCTTCAACTTCCATAGTAATATGTGCTCTCAATGTTGTTTTAAAACATATTTTATCAAATTACTATCTATGCATTTACTTGGAAATTTACGGCATAAATAAATATTTCAAAGGAGGGTTGATGATAACTTTAATGTTTCACATATAAAGAGAAATAGAAAGCTTAGGTTAAAAGCTATTGACCAAACTTTCGAACTTGTGTTGCTTGGTTAAAACACCCAGAGAGGTTTTTATTTTTGGACTTTCTCTCATCTTGAATTCTTTATTTATTATTGTTTTAATAGTTTTACTACGAGATCTTCATTTCTACATTATGTTTTTACTTGTCTCAAAGTTGGAGACATATATAGCAAGCTTAAGCAAGGCATTCGATTTTACCAATGCCATTGACATGGAACTTTTTTTAGTTTGAAGATACAATTATATATAAAAGGTGCGACGCTATAAATAAATATGGGAACATAAATTGCAGTATATATGTATTGTTTTGTACGTATTACTTTTTGCTATGTCTATTATATGGATAAATATGTGGTATGCTTCTGAACTATAAATGCATAGATCGAGAAAAAGTCTTTCAATGCTCAAAGAAAAATCTTTTGTAATATATCCTGTATTGTTTAATATTGTTATGCTGAAATCAGATTCTACTCTCTCTTTCTTTCTTGCCATTTAAAACATGTTTATAGTGAACAAAATCGAATTTGCTAAACCATAACAACCATAATAAATTCTCAACTATGGGACCAATTCAACTTTGTTACTAGTATTATATTCGGCTTTTTTATATCTAGATTTTGATAGTTTTGTATACAATAGTTCACATTGTATACCAAACTTTAACGTATTTTTTAATTATAGGCTTTAGAGCCTTAAATATTATCATTTGAAACACAAAAAAATAAAATAACCAAATTAATATTCTTACACTATATTAGAATTTTGCATTAAACGTATAAATATTATCATTTTAGATCACATATATGCTCACAAATTTTTTTATATAACAAACTACTTACACAAAAAAAGTTAATTTTATTTGGACTTGCTTATTTATTAGATGATATAAGGTTACAATTGTATTTTTAGACATAAGACTAATGTACAGGATTGTCTTTTAACTTATGTACTTAGTCTAATTAGGTCTGTATATAAGGGTCTGACCCTCGTGATATGAAAGCTAAGAAACCTTTTCATAAACACTCTAGAGTGTTTCTTGACATGGTATCAGAGTTAAACCTAGCTTTTGTTCAGTTTTCGATCCCGAATTATTTTTTTCTTTGGTATTCTCTCGTGATGTCTAACTCTCTGTTGAATTCTTAGACCAGATCTGAGTCATCACGATGAAGGATCGATCCATATGACCTCTCTGCCGGTGATAATCCCGGTGCCATAATCTCTCAGCTGCAACTAAGAGGTTCAAATTACGATGAATGGGCTCTAAACATACAGCTTGCGTTGCGTGCAAGAAAGAAATTTGAATTTGTGGATGGTTCGATTCCTCAGCCAGCCGATGATTCTGATGATCTCGATGATTGGTGGGTGAATAATGCCATGGTGGTTTCATGGATAAAGCTTACTGTTTCTCCAGACATCCGCAGCTCCTTCACTACAAAAAATTAAGCATCTTAGGTCATTTATTTTAATTGTTTATATCAGTTTTTAATTGATACAACTACTATTTACATCACTTACAAAAATGACTATGAAAGTGGTGATACAAATAATTAGTGTCGATTTAAACAATTGATGCAATTATTTTCATTGTTTACTAATAAATGATACTAGTTTGTATCACATATAAAAATGATGCTAAAATTTGTATCAATTACTATAAATGATGAAAATAATTGTGTCAATTACTAAAAATGATGTTAATATTGACATCATTTACGGTAACTAATGTCAACTTTATGTCACTTGTAAAAAATGATGTAAAAATTTGTATCGATTATTATAAATGATGATAATACTTACATCATTTACAGTAGTAATTGATGCTAATTTTGTGTCACTTGTAAAAAATGAATATATCAGTTATTATAAATGATGATAATATTTATATTATTTACGGTAATTAATGTTATAACTTTATGTCACTTTGAAAAAAATGAAGTAAAAATTTGTATCACTTTTATTTTACTTGTTATCATGTTTTCATATTGAATAATATTATACGATCTTTCAAAAAAAATTAAAAATTTGTTTATTTAGATTTGCTTATATTAAAGATCATACATACATTAAGAATTTCCAGAGAAAAAAAAGCAAAATAGATCATTAGCCATTTTAAAAAAAATAAAAATAAAACAAAAAGATAATTCACCATAAATCAGATCCTATATAATCGAAATAACTAACTAACTTTATCTTGATCCTCAATCTTTACACCATTAAATTTCATTACCACTTAAGTTTATTGATGCCATCTTCTGTTTCCTGGAAAAAATGTATAATAAGATTGTCAAGAATTAAATTCGCATAGGTTGTTCGCCTAATTCTGTAAACTATTCAAGTTTGAGCAAAATATACTAATGCCATAAAATTTGACCGGAAACAAACCTCGTTCATCTCTTTATATGAGTTAGTGCTCTGTAATGTCAATCATGAAGTCAAAATTGTTAACCACAAGATTACATTTGTTACACCAATAGCAAATAAACTACTAATAGCACCAATAAATATATAGGAAGACGTTATTGGCAAATCGACTATCAAGTTTTAACAAAGACTATAGATCTGCAAATAAGAGAGGAAAAGAACTGACCTCTTACGTATAAGAATTCATTTATTCTCTAATACTTTCATCTTTGTTTTCATGAACAAGAAAACTCCAATTTATAGCGATTCATTAGAAGAAAGATAATAACTTCTCAAAATCTTAAACATAATCTTTTTGGTGGTCAATATAATCTAATTAGTGATTATCTTTAACAAAAAATATAGATAAAAGATTGATGTTTATCTAACCATATTAATGTTTATCAAACCTTTTTTTTTGTAACATAATAACCATCTTAAAATTAAGTTCAACGTTAATTCAATTGTAAATTATTTAATTAAATATTATGATAAATTATAGAAGAAAATTCTTTTAAATAATTAACCTCTTATCTTACGTATATCTTTTAGATTTTTAAATTTCAGAATCCAATTTACATATTTTCTTAAACTAAATATTTTTTAATGAAATTATTTTTAATTGGTGAACAAATCATCTACAACATCAATACAAATAAAACAATTATTCTTTCACAAGTTAGACGCAAGTGGTACCACCCACAACATGATTAATCCTCAGGGAATATAAAGTTTTTATGGAGCTGATCTTAACCAAAAATAAATAAAATAATACGTTTAAACTTTGCATCTTTAAAAAATTTAAACAAACACACAGTTATAATGAAAATATAAATTTAAACATTATTATAAGTAAAATTTATGTCAATTATTGTAGGAATTGACACAAATTCATATTAATTGATATCATTTAATTTAAGTGACATTAATTAATTTATATGTATCAGTTTTAAAACCGAAACTAATTTAACATTATTTTTTAATTGATGTTAAAAGTATTGATTAGATACATCATTTGTTCAACTGATGTAAATTTATATTTTATGTTGATTGGTTTATAAGTGATGTAAATCAAAATTCAATTATATCAATTTTATTTAATTGATGTAAAAGATGCACTTATAGTGTCATTTGTTATGAATGATGTTAAATCACATATAATACGTCATTTTTTTATAAGTGACTCTATATAATGTCATTTATGTAAATGATATAATATTACTGATGCAATACGCATATATTTTTGTAGTGCTTGTCCCATCATGAAATCGCATGTGATCTTTGGACACATATTCAGAAACGATTCTCTATTAAAAACGAACAGATAGTTCAGAGGTTGAAGACAAAGTTAGCGAACTGTCATCAACGTGGTTCTACAATGGAGAAATATTTCGGAAAACTTTCGAAAATGTGCAAAAGCATGGCTGATTTCCAGAAGGCGAAAACTCTTGAAGAAATCATTAAGGAACGCGAAGAGGATAAACTTCACCAATTTTTAATGGGGCCTAATGATTTGGTTTTTGGTTCTGTGAAGTCTTCTCTCCTCTCTCGTGATCCGCTTCCTTCTGTTGACGAAGCATACAAAGTGGTGATGCAAGATGAAGACTCAAAATGTGGCAAGAGACGCTCTGATGAACATACTGAAACCACAAGTTTTGATGTTCAGACTCCTAATCATTCACACCACCCTAATGAGGTACATGATCCTTCTGTTATGTGTACACATTGCGGACGCACGGGTCATTTGGCTACCAATTGTTTCTGTAAGATCAGTTATCCCACATGGTGGGGAGACCGGCCTTGTTCGAAGCATTCTATTTCTCAACCAGCGACTCAATTGCCTCATATGCCACAGTGTGTGAAAAATGTTACAGCAAGTACACAAGCTGTCTCTGCATTTGTTAATGCAGCATCTGCGGTTCCTACTCCTGATCGTCTTGGTTTTAGTGGGTTGACTGAACAACAGTGGAACACTTTGGTTGGTATGGTCAATGATCGGCCTTCACATTGTGGTGATCGTCTTTCGGGTAAGTACTTTTTTTGGAATCAGGGATTATTGATTCTGGAGCTTCTAACCACATGACTGGTTATCTTAATTTTTTGACACATATTTCTCTTATGCCACCAATGAACATTAAGCTGCCTGATGGTAGAATAACACAAGCTACTCAACATGGCAAAGTGTCTTTTGGACCATATATGCAGTTAGAAAATGTTTTTTATGTGGCTGGTCTCGATTGTCATCTCCTCGCGGTTTACAGTTCTCAAAGGAGAGACATTGTATTTTTCAATTCTCTGATGAATTGTGTGTTATCGAAGACCGCACCACACGGATGCTGATTGGGGCAGGTGAATGTGTTCAAGGGCTGTATTTTTTTAGAAGTGTTGAGGAGGCTGCGAAAATACACAAGGTGGAGACTCTCTCTAAGGAAATATGGCACAAGCGTTTGGGACATCTAGCGTCTCAAACGATGGATATGTTACCGATTTCGTTTTCAAGTTCTGATTTTGATTCTCGAACATTTGATGTTTGTATTCATTTCCAAACAAACACGGGATTCTTTTGCTTTGAGTTCAAATAAAAGTTCTACGATTTTTGAATTAATCTATTGTGATTTGTGGGGGGCATATCATACTCCAGCAATGTGTGGCTCAAAGTATTTTCTGACAATTGTAGATGATTACTCAAGGGCATTATGGATATATTTGCTTGTTGAAAAATCGGACACAACTTCTACATTGAAAGAGTTTATGGCAATGGTTGATAGACAATTTGGTGCTAAGATCAAGAAAATACGAAGTGATAATGGTTCCGAATTCTAGATTCTTACACGGTTTTTCAAAGAGAATGGGATTCTCCATGATACATCTTGTGTGGCCACACCACAGCAAAATGGTCAGGTGGAATGTAAGCATCTACATATCTTGAATGTCGCTCGTTCACTTTGTTTCCAAGCTCATTTACCAATTGAATTTTGGGGATTGTGTGTTTTGACAGCGGAGTATTTGATAAGTCGTACGCCTTCAAAAGTGATCAACAACAAGACACTGAAATGATCTATAATCAGCCGCCATCAATGGATCATCTTCGTGTTTTTGGTACTCTCTGTTATGTTCACAACCACATACATAGAGGAAATAAGTTTGAATCTCGAAGCAATCGGTCAGTTTTTGTGGGTTATCCTTATGGTAAAAAGTGTTATAAGGTATACAATATTGATATTGGTACTATATCTACATCACGTGATGTGATCTCTGTAGAGGATGAGTTTCCGTTTGCTGCAAACACAGATTCATCACCTATGACATCACGGCTCTCCCCACCTATGTTTTGTCTCAATGATTATGATGATGATCTACTACCTACGACTAATGTACCAAATGTTTTGCCACCATCTTCACCACGTGTACCTACATCCCCCCCCCACTCCGAAGAAAATTTCTCACCACAGTCCTCTTTTCCGTGTGATGGTGTTGACATTGCTGAGTTTGCTGCACCTGACCCAGAATCTGTCTCTGATATTACTCTTGATAATGAGCCGGCTGGTACCGCGCAGCTCAATTCACCACCGCTGTTACATGATATCGTTGAGTCTCTATCTCAACCTCCTGATATACCACGGTGCAGTACTCGCACGCATAAACCTCCTCATAAACTTAATGACTATGTCATCGTAACAACACATCATGAGAGTGATGGTGATTTCACTAATACCTCGCGGTATTGTTGATGATTTTGTTGATTGTTCCCGATTCTCACAAAGTCATACTGCTTTTCTTCATGCTTTAACGGCTGGTAAGATACCAAAAACGTTTCAGGAAGCTGAATTAGATGAGAACTGGCGGCAAGCAGTGAGGACTGAGATTGGCTCTCTTGAAGACCTTGGCACATGGACGGTTCAAGAGCTACCTCCCAGAAAAACTGCACTTGGTTGTAAGTGGATTTTTACTTTAAAATATCGAGCAGATGGCACTTTGGAGCGCTACAAGGCACGTTATGTTGTCGTCGGTAAAACTCAAATGGAAGGCCTTAAAGCGTTTGCTCTGGTATGTAAAGTGACCATTGTCTGCTCTTTCTTGGAGGTAGTTGTTGCCAATGACTGGGAGGTACATTAGATGAATGTACATAATGTGTTTCTACATGGCGATCTCGACGAAGAAGTATACATTCGTTTCCCACCTGGTTTTCAGACAGATGAAAAAACTATGGTTTGCTGCCTCCACAAGTCTTTGTATGGCTTAAAATAAACTCCTTAATGTTGGTATGATAAGCTCTTTAAAGCGTTGTTGTCCTATCATTTTGAACAGAATTTTCAAGACTACTCATTGTTTGTTTATGCTAAAGGCAACACACGTCTCCACATTCTGATTTATATTGATGATCGTATTATCACTAGAAGCTCAATACAAGTAATTTCTAAGTTCAAAAAGTATCTTAGGTCTTGTTTCAAGATTAAGGAGTCTTGAAGTATTTTTTGGGTATTGAGGTGGCAAGGAG
This sequence comes from Lepidium africanum, assembly GCA_900406405.1. Taxonomy (NCBI): domain Eukaryota; kingdom Viridiplantae; phylum Streptophyta; class Magnoliopsida; order Brassicales; family Brassicaceae; genus Lepidium; species Lepidium africanum. The sequence continues at coordinate 6,535 of OVAX01002056.1, read as the reverse complement.
TCTGACTGGTATATATTTTTCTCAAAGGAAATATACTTTAGATATAATATTTGAGATCGGGCTTCTTAGTTCACGTCCTGTAAGCCATCCAATTGAACAAAATCATTATTTGGCCCTTGCATCTGGTGAAGCTTATCACGATTCCACTCACTATCGTCACCTTGTTGGTCGACTAATCTATCTTGCTGTCACTTGACCCAAATTTTCATATGCTATTCATGTTCTATCCCAAATTATGTAGGCTCCAAAGCTTGAGCATTGGTAGGCAGCAACGCGGGTTGTACATTACTTGAAGGGTTGTCCTGGCCAAGGAATCCTTCTTCGTGCTAATCAATCATTAATTCTTGATGTGTCGATTGGGCTGCTTGTCCTTTATCACGACGATCTCTTACCGGCTGGTTTATACATTTGGGTAACTCCTTAATATCTTGGAAAACAAGGAAACACCAAGTAGTTTCTCGTAGTTCCGTTGAGGCTGAATACCGAGCGATGGCCGATACCGTCAGTGAGATTTTGTGGCTGTAAAATCTTCTTCAGGAACTTGGTGTTGATTACTCCACTCCGATAACACTCCACTGTGATAGTATGTCTGCTATATATTTGGTGCTAATCCGGTTTTTCATGAAAGAACGAAACATGTTGGTTCCAATTGTCATTTCATTAGAGATGAAAATGTTCATGGTGTTATACTTCCTAAACATGTTACCTCTTCAGCTCAGCTCACAGATATCTTCACAAAGACATTAGGGAAGAAGGAGTTTGATTTGTTTATTGACAAGTTGGGTATTTGTGATTTACATACTCCAACTTGAGAGGGTATTGGATGATATAAGGTTATAATTGTATTTTTAGACATAAGACTAATGTACATGATTATCTTTTAACTTATGTATTTAGTCTAATTAGCTCTGTATATAAGGGTTTGGCCCTCGTGATATGCAAGCTAAGAAACCTTTTCATAAACACTCTGTTTCTTGACATTATTGCAAATGAAAAGTAATATGTGGATATTCCTTGAAAGTTTTACTATAGGGGTGATTGGAAATAGCTGTGAGTGTTGTAGAAAGCAAAAAGATTTCAAAAGTATTAAAATTAGGTCAGTCATGATTTAGATTTTATTTTGGTTTTCATTGCTGTGGAAAACAAGTATTTAACTATGGCAAGTACTTTGGCTATAGAAAGCCAAATTTCTACAGTTCAAATTCATGTGCTTTACAAATTTATAATCAAATTATTATTAATAATAAAACCATAATTAATTATATCTCTGTAAAATATATTTTCTCTGTTTTTTATAATTGATGTTTTAGACATTTCACATATATTAAAGAATCATTAATTATTTTATTTTTTCTAAACAAAATATAGTTTATTACAAATTCCAAAATAGTTTAACCAGTCACAAATCAATTTGCAGAATTTAAAGAGGCAAAAATACCAAAAGTGCAATAAATTTTGCATAAAAATCTTAAAACATCAACTAAAAAAATAAATTCATTTTCTAAAATATCAATTAATAAAGAACAGAATGAGTAAGAGGTATACACGAGCCCTAGAACAAGTGTACGTGTGACGTACAAAATAAGATAGTGAACTACACAAAGTGACGTTCCTAGGTTTTAATCTATAATTATAGCACTTCTTTTTTTCATTATAATTTATCATTTTTTCTAATCTTAATTTTTTAGTTTTTTAAAGAATTATTCAGACAAAAGTGCGACAATAAACTAAAATCAATTTATATATTATGTTAAAGAAAACTTTAAGGTTTTTTTTTGTCATCAACTTTATTTTATTGAATTTATTATTTGTTACTTTTAGATATTTATTATTTTATTTAAATATTATATATCTATTATAAATTTACAACATCTACTATAAATTTATTACTTTTAGAATTTTATCATTGTATTTAAAAAATTATACATCTATTATAAATATACAACATCTATACTTAAATTTTTACCAATCAAGCTTTTATTTTCAAAATCAAAGCTATAATTCTACAACAAACAAAGTTTACACCAAAATTTTACAGCAAAAAATCAAAAGCAACAGCTCTTATCAATCAGGCCCTATATAGTTGAGATTTAGTGGTGACATTAATTATTAGATTACCATCCAAATTTAAAACTAGACGTTGATAAACATGATAATATATGGATATTTCATGTATTTTAACATTTAAAGGAACAAAAGAATGGAATGAAGTAATTTTGGGAATTGCTATACACAATTTACGTAAAATAATGTTAGTTTATTTAAGGCTATCTATAAGCCTACAACTAAAAAGTTACAACTTTTATGCTACAGTTTTGACATCGATTAGTTAAAAGTTTCTCTCCTCAAATTTCAGAAATACATTAAGAAACGACAAAATTGAAGATTGATCATATCTTTCTTACAAATCTCCACTGCTTCTAGAGACATTGGTCGAATATCTACGCATCACTTTCTGGTCCAATTATCGTTCCCCCATAAAAACCTTTCTTCTTCTTTGAGAAACTTCTTCCTTCTCCCCAAACTCTTTCTCTCTATAAATCTCTCATTTCTCTTCACTCTCTTTTGGTTGATTTATTTCTTAATCCCAAAACTATCAATTAACCTCTCTGCTTTATGGCTATAGTTATGGATGATGAAGAGAGTAACAATGTTGAAAGATTCGACGATGTCGTTTTGCCAGGCTTTAGGTTTCATCCCACAGATGAAGAACTTGTCAGTTTCTACTTGAAACGAAAGGTTTTACACAAATCTCTTCCTTTTGAACTCATCAAGAAAGTCGACATTTACAAATATGATCCATGGGATCTACCAAGTAAGACATTATAAACTCTACTTTCTGAAATTTTCCTCCCTTCTGTTGAAAACGCTCTTTTGATTTTGCATTTTCTTAAATCAATGTTTGAATAGAGCTTGCAGCCATGGGAGAGAAAGAATGGTACTTTTACTGTCCAAGAGACCGGAAATACCGAAATAGCACGAGGCCTAACCGAGTAACTGGTGGTGGATTCTGGAAAGCAACCGGAACAGACCGACCTATATACTCCTTGGACTCAACTCGATGCATCGGTCTGAAGAAATCGCTTGTGTTCTATCGTGGTCGAGCTGCTAAAGGAGTCAAAACGGATTGGATGATGCATGAATTTCGTCTCCCTTCTCTTTCTGACTCTCATCAATCATCATCTCCTAACTACAATAACAAGAAGCAACAACTTAACAACAATAACAACAAAGAGATTCCTTCAAGCGTAAGTTATCAGATTTTGCCCTAACGTTCGTCACACGTAAGTGAAGTTACTTCAATCTAAGTTTCGGTTTATCTTTTGTAGGATGCTTGGGCGATATGTAGAATTTTTAAGAAGACAAATTCAGTATCATCACAAAGATCTATCCGACAATCTTGGGTTTATCCTGCAATTCCTGAGACTAACAACCAATACAATTCACAGTCACACGCAGCGACTTTTTTGGCTTCATCAGATGTTCTCAGCCACATATCCACAAGACAAAACCTGATCTCTTCTCCAGTTAACGAACCCCAAAGCTTCAATGAATCAACAGCTGCTTATTTCGCTTCTCAAATGCTCGCAGTTCCATATAACTCAGTCAGAAACAATGAAACAGGGGATGCTCTGTTTCTAAGCAACAACGAGAATAACTACTTTAACAACTTAGCCGGAGCGTTGACCAATAACCTTCCGAATGTAAGATCAATGGCGGAAACTGGTTTTAGAGTTATGGAGGAGACGACGGCGAGTGAGATGTCGGCGACGTCGTATTCCACTAACAATTAAGATATATTAGTAATTCACTTGAAGTAGCGTAGACCATCGCTAATAGGTCTTAATCTTTATTAGTATTAATGTTGCTTTGAATTTGGTTTCTTGAAGACTGAGAAGAAAAACAAAACTTAAGACTTAGCTTCGTGTAGCTTTTGTCTGTTTGAAGTAAGCTAACCTCGGACAATGTAACTTTTGCTTACGTTTTTATTTAAGTTTATTTTACTGAAATGTTTATAATTTATTACACAAAAGTCAAAATGCCCGAGTTGGTCTAGTTAGCTCGTTGGAGCTTGAATGATATTAGGTTAGATGACTCAAATTCCTAATGGAGCCTCTTGAAACTACACCTTTAAAGAGATTCAACTACTTCCCTTCATAAGGCTCATAACCAAGTTCTTGCTGTCGGATTCAAGTTCAACTCTTTTAAATTCAGCTTAAAGGGCCGAGAGTAGCTCTGAGTTAGGTCTAATTCAAACAACTTATTGGCTTAAGTTAACACCCACCAAGAACAACAACATTCCATTATCAATTTGTAATAAAACAAGTGTTAGATGGCAATGAATTGAATGTATGACGATTTCGAAATCATTCACATAATTGAAGTAGCAGTATATATTGTATAGATACATCCCTAATTCCTAAGCATCAAGAGCTAGAGATGAGATTTGCAAGACATGAATATAATTTTGGCATTCGGGTACCCGTTCAGCTTCGGCTCGGATCTCTTTGAATTTTGGGTTTCCAGGTTTTTTTATTTTTTGGGTTGGATTCGATTTGGGTATAGATCGCTTTCGAGTTCCATTATTTCTATTTAAGTTTTTTATATAAATCAAAATGAATAAAGGTTTAACAAAGATATCCAAAAAATTAAAAATTGATGAAAATATATTGGGAACCTATTTGGTACTTGATTCGATTTCGATTTGGGTTCATATTTGTTTTTTTAATACATAGACTTAGTTACTATTTGGATTCGAATTCGGGTCAGATTTGGTTTTTATTTGATTTCTCTTAATTCAAGTAAGTTTCCATTCAGTTTTAGGTATTTGGTTTTATGTCCGGAGCTATGTGAAAATCCATCAAAATCATCATTTCTATTTTAATATTACTTCCCTTTCCAAAATATATGATGTTTTAGAGGAAAATTTTTTTTCCAAATTATTTGATTTTTTCAACATTTAATGCAATATTTATCACTATTTAAATTTTGTAGATTGATTTCTAATTGACTAAATAATTATTATCTAGAATTAAAGTAATATTTATTAATATTAAAAAATTCAAAATTAAATAATTTCTTAATCTGCGTGTTTTTACCTAAAATATCATATATTTTGGAACTGATGGAGTATTGTAATTAGCTTTGAAAGGAAATTCAAAACTTTAAAATCATAATTGTAAGAAACAGTAAGTTCTGTTTTTTTTTTTTTTCATTTTGAAAACAATATCAATAATAAACTAATGAAATAAATAAAATATGTTGGGGTTAAATTTGCAAATTAGATTTCTAAGAATTGCCCACGTTTTTCAGCCTTTTCTCGGGGATAAAGGAACCCTTCTTTTTGTTCTTGGCCCAGGGTTTATCACACAACCTTCTTGATATTTTGGAAGTTTTCAGCGTTTGAACCAAAATAGAACATTTCAATCGATTTTCCTCGTAGAGCTGGACTAAAAGATTTTAAATCGATTGATGGGTGAGTCGAAAAATTGCTCTTTTTTCCGCAACTTCAATCCGCCATTTCTGCTGCATTTTGAAGCATCTGTTCAATTCAAGCTTAATTTGGTTCTTCGTCTCTTTCTTTACTTTCCCTAATTTGTTCATATTAGCTTGTGTCCGAATTTGGAATTTGATAAACGAGAGCCCTAACAAGACTGAATTTGATGACTGAAACAAGTTCAAATTTCATTTTTATTGTTGTTTCCTGAATTTTTGAAAATCTGTGAATCTTCTTGTTGCAGGCTGTGTACCCAGAATTGACTTTGGTTTTTCAAGGTACAAAATTTCAATCTTCTTCTTATCCTTAATTCACTTTTTAATTTATGCTGGAAAATAATCTCTTAGTAATATTGTTTTAATTCATCTTTACAATATTCAAGTTACTCGTATTTGAAGTGATTGTTCTTCTTGAACAGCCATTGTCTTGAGCAAAATCTCACACTTTCATGGAACTTAAGAGCATGGAATGTAGGAAGATTGACCACAATCTCTCATTTCCAGAAATTTCCTTATCCTTTAGTAGCCTCTACTCAAAAGCATTACAAGGAAAGTTTGATCTTGAAAAGATTTTTAGTTGGTGTTGGCACAGAGGAATCCTCCTTATCAGAAGATTCACTCGATCAATCTCTTTCCCGACCTCTCACTAGTGACGAGGTTAAAGCTTTATCTTCTTCTTTTATCCTAGGCATGTATATTTATATCTCCTCTGATGATGAGAGAACTATGTTCTGCACCAAAACTAACAAATTATCCCTTTGGTTTTGTAGTTAAAGTCACTTCTAATAGATTCAGAGAGATCAAAACTTGTTAAAAAATTGAGTGAAGCTAATCAACACAACCGGTTCCTCAGGCGCCAGGTGCTCCTTTAATTTTTACTTTAGTACCTGTTCACTGTTTGATATGCATTCTCTTCAATAATGTGAAAAACCTGCAACTTTATATCATTTTCTATTTAAGAGATGTTAGAATCTTCCCGGAATAACTGTTATCTTTATTTGATATTGTCACACTGCTGATGAAAACTAGAAAAACCTCC